>WSXT02092562.1:0-25944 GCA_011762715.2 Neuroterus valhalla
CTCGGGATGTTCATGTACTGCACGCGTATATGTACGTGTTAGTGGCAACAGAAAAGCGACCGTTTTTGGTGAAGTCCGTGCATTACAGATTGGTCTCCTTATGTCTATTCTCCATGATTTCGGTCCTCAAAAGTAGTTTTCAAACGTTTAGATATCCCGAATTTCACTGTGAATATTTCCTGAAAAAAAAATTATTCTCAGACTTTTTTGGAAATGACACGACTTTTGGAAATTATTTTTTTACATATCTCTTTTACCTAGTGGATCAGTAACATAAACTTCGATTTCGGAAGTCGGACACTTAAATCTATGATATGTTTTTCCACCGGTTCAACCACAATGTAATAAGCAATAGCAAAATTTCGCTCATTCACATATACTCAGATTTTATCTTCTTCATTCAGTTCTCATTCTTCCTGTTTATAACTGGCTGCTTTCAGAATCAGGAATCGAAAGCTTTTCCTTGCTTTTTCAATTAATCTGCATATTAAAACACTACAAAATTTACACAAAAACGTTTCACGCAACAATATGGGCCCATTGTGAAGTTACTGTAGCTTATGAGTGAAGAAAAAAGCAGACATTTAATTAATTTCCGAATACAAGAAAGGCACGAGCTGGATGCGAATTTACCCAATTTTTAATCTCTTAGTGTATATGTTGTCCATCTAAATATTTGAAATCAACCGCTGAATATTGTAATCAAATTGTTGAAAAAAAAGAGGAAGAGAAGTAGTTTAAGCAATCGTCTCTTTTATATAATTGGGTTTCTCAAGAGTTCCTAAATTGTTTATGAAACCTATAACTTCACATACTATAACTAACATTGATATGTATATTTTATTTTGCCTATTAATAATGTCATTCTAATTCAGTTAAATACTACCATAACGAGGAGCAAACAGATTATTCAACATAAAATAAAATTTGGATAAAATAATAATAATAAAAATAATAATGAATACGACTCTGACATTATCAATGAATAATGACTTTTCTGCTCATGTATAATTTATTTCACTTTTCTAATTGTTCAAACGGTTCGGGAATTAAATAAATTAATAATTCTGTGACAGATAAATCAACCCAAAATGTGCACTATCGTCGGAAATTGTTGGTACCATTGGCGCAGAGTGACCAGGTGACTAATCGGGGAAAGAAGGATCTCCCCACTCCTCACCACCTCCCCCCATTAGGTATCTCCACCTCAACACGATTTGCCGCGTTATTTGAAAATTAAAAGAAATGATTATGGTTGGGCATGGATTAATTGAACATATGACAATAAATAATACAATGAATGATTATATTTTCGAGATTTTCTATTTTTTTATTCCGAAATTACCCTTTAAGTCAAACAATGCAGCAATATAATATGTATATTATTGTGCATACTTCTCAGAATTTTCTATCTTTGTCAACAAATCGGCGGTTTCTTTTTTGTTCAGATATTAATGAAATTCGAGACATCCAGGTTTTCAAAGTTGAACTGAACAGTAATAATATTTATAAATACCGCGATTCAAGGTAGTTAAAAATATCGATGATGTTGAATGACATCTAGTAACGTTTATCGGTCCACGAAATATTTATGCGTTAAAAAATAAGTTCAGAATTCGCGTTATGCATAGGAATGGCAAAGAAATATTGCGCTATTTTTATAAGTTGCGAATAGGAATCGATGTCTCGATTTGCCGCAAAAAATCCCAAATCTGTAAATTGCAAGACTCTCCAAAGTATCCAACATTATTTTACTTTCTTTTGAAAAATGATTTAAATCTATATAGAGCAGCAAAGTGAGTCTGGGGCCGTTTTGAAATAACAAATTCAGCGTACCTCTTTTTCATCGACACGCGTTAGAGAAAGAGGTCCGTTCGATTTTCGACTTTTGACACGGTCTTGGAGTCCCACTGCAGCTTCAAAAAGCACAATTTCTATGAGAGAAGTGCTGAGCAAACGCAAACATCGTAACCAATGAGGAAATCCAACTAATTTTGACATCGGCCAAACCGTGGTGTAATAGAGACATGGTGTGTTCCCTCTGTAGAAAAATTCTCGTCCTCTTCTGCACACTTCCAAAATGCCGCCATATTTAGCAATCAACAAATCAGATGAATTAGCGCGAAGTTATATTACATGGCACTCTAGGCTTCAATTCCCGCAACACTTTCTGATTAGTTAATTATCCAACATGGCGGCGTTTTGGAAATTTTTTTTTCATTTGTCGTGAGCAAGAACACACCGTGTCTCTATTACACCATGGGTCAAACGACGAACGTTATTCCCCTCAACCTGAGGCTTCATTTAAAGAAACTGTGAACAAAATTTGGGTCCGAACGATAATAAAACGGAAATGTCGTGAAAATATTGAAAGAGACGGGCACCACACAAAAAAGAAGGACGGAAGGATAAGAGTCGAAAAAAAAGGACATGTCCTTCCAAAGAACGCCGTCTGGTCACCCTGCATTGGCGCGAGATGAAAATATTAGAGCATGCTCTAAGGTTGAAATTAATCAACAATTTCGGGACAATTCTAGGGACTTTTGAAATGGCATGTTCGGGAGTGTATTATGATATTCGATACCGTTAGTGTGGCAGCACTGGAAGTCTTATCCAAGTGAACGTACGTGTCTACGTATATGAAATAATTTCATTATAATTTGGCAGGAACATTTTTAAATTTGATAATAATAACTTCGAAGAGTCTGTTTCAAATAATTTTTAGTATGTAAACAAGTTATGGAGTTTAAATTCATAAGAAGTTGCTTAGGGCGAATCGAAATTGGACCTAACCTCAAAGTGTAATAATATTGTGGATATCGCGCATGATTATTAATTAATTGGATGAATTCGAGAAATTCACTTTACTGAGTTTGTGCTTAACTCATTGATTGATAATGGAAATTCGATTCTATTTCCAGAATAACTTTGCAGTACCGAAAGCTCCATTATAGGCACGATATACACATCCCAATTTTTTTTAAACCCGCAGCGATTAAGTATAGGAAATTTATGAGTCGGAAATATCTTTACCAAGGTTCAGCAGACGCGGAATTTCATTACCTTTGTCCAAAAATTCTCATAAAATCCCCATCTCTTTTTTGACCGAGTTCTCACGACAATTGTACATACGATTTCCGGCGGTAGTGAAAATCACGGGGGTGAAGCTAGGATAGGGGTTTCCGGTAAAAAACGTCACAGCTTGCAGGAGAGCTGGAACAATCTGCACCGATGTTGAGGAGAAAATAAATTTGAAAATAACATATGGATGGTAAAAAGCTGCACCAATCAAATTTTGGCGCTCGAAGAAGCTAAAATCGACGACGCATCCGATTGGTGCTTTCCTATCCCCACTTTTCCCTACTAGCTGATTTCTGTTGCCGGTTCGTACTACGGTAGCATCACCCCCGTGGTTAAAATATTTTGTTTTTAAAGTTGTTATGGCTTCTTCACTAATTCTTCTTTTCAATCAGATGATTTTCAATTCACAATCTTTATTCAATTTACTTAGATTCGTGACATTTGTGATTCATGTCATTTTTCCCAGGTAGTCAAAAAAAGACTTGCACCTTATAGAAATAGTGATAATTAACAATTGCCCTTGACTAGAGGTCATACATCTTTTCCTTTACACGCGACGACCTATTTCTCATTTCCAGTCTACAGTGATCGGTAGCTTGTGGCATTGTTCTCTGACGTGAAAAAAGCGATTACAATCACTTCAATGAATGTCGTACGACCCTACTAATTAGTATAATCGATACGGACCAGATTTTAGCTGCACTGAATTAGATTATTTATAATCACGCAAAATCGTTTTCGCACTTTCCATATCACAATGTCTTTCTCATTCAATTTCTCTCGTTAGTTGATCATTCATGTCAAGTACTAATTAAGGAGGAAAAATTATTCATAAAAACAAATAACTGAGAATCAAATGAATTAAGAGATCGTGAAGTAGAGTCAATCGAATCAATCGATCAACCATAATCAATTTTGAATTGTTCTGCTTTTCATTCATTGTTGATTTTATTCAAACCTTTTTTTTTCTTCAAGTCTGATCTCAATGAAACTTTAAACTTGAGGGTTTTTGAGGTTTTCTTGTTCTGCGTCCAAAATTCAAATGGAGAAGAATAAGGAATCAATTTTTTCCCAAACCCAGGATCATTATCAGCGACCCGAAAGAAACTTTTTAGTTTTAAGGTTAGGGCCAATCAGCGAAAATTTTTCGGTTTAAGATCGCTATATTGGATCCACCGATCTGAATTTTATTATTTTGACTCTTGATTCTCAATTAGCGACTAAGAAAACCTCTGAATACTGAGTTGTGAGCGTATCAGCTTATTTCTACAGTTCCGAACTGCTAGATTTAAATCGCAATTTCAGGATTTCAGATTATTTTATATGCCTCAGTCCACCGTATTGGATCCGCTATTCTGAATTTTAATATTCGGGTTCTAGATTCGTAATGCACTGATTTTGAATTCAACTACTGGGTGCAGAGCCAATTAATCCTCCTTAATGAATTCGATTTTTTGTGGTTGAAGTCCGCTACATTGGATCTGATATTCTAGTTTCTCATATGAACACCCTAGATTCAAAATCAACAATCCAAAAAACTCCTTAATACTCAGTTCAGAGACCAAGAATCGATTTTCATAAATTTGACCTGCCAACTCACCATCTTGTTTTAGCAAATTCTTCAAATTTGGACCCTAGATTCGTAATCAGCTACTCAAGAACCCCTAGATAACGACTTTAGAGCCAAACAGTCAATTTTCTAAGGATTGAATTCGTTATTCTGAATTTTCATCCTATTTTTCTGGAATCATCATCAGGAATCCAAAAAAATTCGGGCTGACAGTCAATCAAATATTTTTTTGGTTCTGATCCGCCAGTTCACATCCACCATCTTGGGTTTCATCAATCTTTGAAATTCGACCTTAGATTCGCATTCAGCAACTCAAAAACCTATAAAATTGAGTTCAGAGCCAATCGTTCCCCTTTTATAGATTCATTTCGCAATATTGGATCCGCCATTCTGAATTTGTATCCAATCCGATTTTTTGCATTCTGAGTGCAGAGCCAATTAGTCACTCTATTGTAATTTGAGTCCCCCACATAAGATCCGTTTTTCTGAAAGTTTGTATATTGACTCCACATTTGTAATCAGCGATCCAAAAAAACCCTTTATACTGAGTGTGGAGTCCATCAGTAAATTTTTGTGGTTTCAACCCGCCATACTGGATCCACCATCTTGAATCTTGAAATTTTCCGAATGGAGCTTTTTCTCCGTAATCAGACAGTCAATTTTTTTTCTGTTTAGGCCTGCCATATTAGAAACGTCATTTTTAGTTCTCAAAGATTGATTTCATTCATAATTATCTTCTAATTTTTTCCCTACTCCTCCCAAATTTTATTTGAAAAGAGTCTGGAGAGTCTATGATTTTTTCTCTCTTTTAGTTTCCCGAGTGCAATAAACCTAAAATGACAATCTTCAAGAAGATGGCATCTCCTATACGCAATAAAACGAGCTCTCCTTGAAGAAATCGTATTTACAGGTGTAAAAGGTGCAAGAAATGAGAGGAAGCAACGCTATAAAAGCCGTTTCGCTAATTAAGGACACAAAGTCGCGCACTTTCTCTACTCCAATGCCGAGAAGACGCCACGAAAAAGGCAACAGAGATGAATGGAATTCTCCTCCTACATCCATACGCTCGCATTCCCGCGGGTATTAGCTACGACCAATTGAACAAGATTATACGTACACAGGTAAAATCTACTCTCACCGACGAGCAAAAGCATCTTTCTCAAGCCGATTATCACCTGGCAACTTGCCAGTGGAATCCGACGAACTTCGATTGCAACTATGTAGTCTGATAAACTAGAAAAAACTCAACTTTTTATTCGAGCGGCGGAGAGGGGAGGATGTTTCAATATCATGCTGCGTCTCCGAAGTTCTAATCATATCAAATCTCTTCCTTCATCTAGCTTCACTCCTCTTCTATCTACTCTTCTTCTCCCTTACTCTATCATATATGGGATGAGATAAAAAAGTAAAATTTACCTTGATCATCCCCTTCTTCATGTAATTTTCTACTTAAACTTGTTTCCACGCACATCCATTTCCATCACCATCATTTTCCCCTTATTTCCTTCACTTTCTTCGATTTTCTCTCACGTCTCTCTATCGCCCTTTTTTATACCCTTCTGAAACCCCCTTTTTCCTCCAACTGTTCATCCATTCCCCTTATTTCACTAACAAACACCATTTTCTCCTGATTCTCTTTATTCTTTCCCCTCCACTCCACCTGTTTCTTCTTCTACAGTTGCCCACATATCACTTCCCTCCCTACACTTCTTCTACTTTTCCCACTGATCTCCTCTTTCCACCTGCCCTTACTCATTTTCTCCCTTATTCTGTGAGTTCCAATCATTTCCCATCATTTCTTTCAGTTACCTGGATTCTCCTCCACTTACTGCTTTTTCTCCTCCCAGCACATTTTCTTACTCCCCTTTCTTCATCCTCTTGCTCATCACTCTCTTTCCTTACTACCTCTTTCCCATTACTTCTCTTTACTTCCCCTTGTCTCTGCTTCCCAAACTTCCTCTCACGTTCCGTCGCATGTCTTTACTCTTTTCACCTCCTCCCCTATTTCTCCTCTTCTTAACTGATTTCTCATCATTCTTCTCGATTTTCTTTACTCATCTGAATTTTCTCTCGAGTTTCCTCTCCTATCTCCTATCTCCTAACTCCTCTCATTCTGCCTGAATTTTCCTCCGACTACCTATTTTTTCTCCTTGATTTCCCGCACTCATCCCACTTTTCTTATATTCCCTTATTTGTTCTCCACCTACTGCCCCTTATTTTCCTTCATTATCCTCTCCTACAACGGATTCCCCACTTCCACTTTTTTCCACATTCCCTTATTTCCTCTTTCTATGCTCTCTCACTTCCCCTTCCCTGACACCTACCGTTATCTACTCTCCCTCATTCCCCGTCATTTTAGCCCCTTTCCCCTTCACCCCTTCCTTATGACCCCTTTCCTCTCTGGCGCTCTCTCTACCTCTCTCCTTCCCCTCCTTCTCTCCACCTCCTCTCTATTCTCCTTATTCATTTTTATTTTCCCTTTCTTTCCTTATTTTTCCATCTCTAATATCCCTCCGCACATCACTTCCTTTCCTCCAACTTTCTCTCCTACTCCTCCTTTCTACTTCCTCTAATATCCTCTCCAAAAACTAACTCCTACTCCCCCTTCTTCCTATTCGACTCCTCTACCTTCAGTTAGTTCTTCATCTTTCCTCTGCCTTTTCATCATTTTCCCCCATCCCTGTTACTCATAGAAATTTTTTGTAACTTTCCCTTATTTTGCTCTCCCGCGACTCTCAAATTCCTTTTCCCATATCCCCCGTCCACCACGTCCTTCTCCCGAACTTGGTCTCTCAAAACTCCCCTTTACATAATTCCATTTTTTCTCCCCAATTCTCCTCCCCCCACCTCTCACAATTCATTTTCAAGCCCTTCCTTATTCTACCTCCTTTCCTCAGACTTTTTTTTGTTTCCCCTTTAATTTTTCTACTTTTTCCAGTTATGTTTCCCTCACTCTCTCTCCTTTCACTTCCCGTTCGAAAATGGGAAAGATAGATGAACAAAAAAGCAGTCAAAGGGCATAGAGAAGGATTTAGAGTACGGAAAGGTGAGGGCTCGGTAGAGAGAATATAGGAAATACGGAGAAAGATACACATTGTACACATTGTGGTAAAACAAGGTTTGCAATGAGGGAGGAGTATGAACAGTAGGAAATTGAGAGAGATAGGAAAACGGGGGAAAGAGAGGGTGGAAGGGAAAAGGAGCGAGGGAGAGAGTTATAGATATAGAGTTGAAGAGTCAAAGGTTTGAACCTAGAAAATGTTCCTTAGCATTTTCACACTGAAATTATCATATAATATCAAGAAGGAAAATGTTGAGGATTCGGGAAAACCTGAAGTTCATTCATTAACACGATAACAGGTTGTTTACGCGCATACTCGTTTCATTTAGCTTTTACCATCAAAGTGCTCTCAGGTTGCGTTTGCATGTGCTTTATAATCCTCCTACATTTTCGCTCCGGCAGCCAAGCTTCCGATAATAATAATTACATATTAACCAGCTTTCACGTGGAAAAATATTCTACAGGATCATTTCCACAATAATTGTACTCAAGCGTGCCAACCTAAAAATAGGTATGTAACATTTAGAAGAATTTGTCCATAACTGTAACTAGTGAACGAATTGAAAACATACCCCCTTTGGAAGTTATTCCAATAATTCTGGAAGAGGGGAACCCTCAATGTACGGTCTAATATCTGACATGTTTCTCTATTGAATTCATATTTCCTATTCCCTATTTTCACGAGAGCCTTGTTGAAGGCTTTCATGGCGCTCGTAGGATGCTCTGGAGGGCAATGTAGGTGAAATTGGAAGCCCTTGTGGGCGTATCTCAAAGCCCTTGTGGGCGGATCTGAATGACCTTGTGGGCGGATCTGAATGACCTTGTGGGCGTATTTGAAAGCCCTTCTAAGCGGATCTGGAGATCCTCGCAGGCGGATCAGGAGAATCTTGGGGATGGATCTGAAACCTCTTGGAGGCTGCTCTGGAGACTTCTAGGAGTGGACATCACATTTATTATTTTGATCACATTCCCATTTGCCCCTGATCACGGTGGAACTAGAGATCCTTGTAGGAATTCTAGGGGCCAACGTGGGAGGCTCTAAGGGCCCTCCTTTGTGACTCCTGATGCCCTTGTGAGAAACTCTGGAGGCCATCGTAGAAGGCTCCAAAGGCCCTTGTACGCAGCTCTGGAGACACTCGCGGGCGTATGTGGAAGCCCTTGTGGGCGGGTTTGAAGACCTTTGTGGGCGGACCGAGAAGCTTCCGTGGGAGGCTTTGTACTCTTGTTGGGGCTCTAGAGACTCTTACGAGGAGGTTTTGGAGGGTTCTAAATTCCTGAAAGAGCGGTGGCTACAGTGTCGAGATTTTCTCATAAGATTGATTGTATGGTTGTTTCAATTTCAAAGCAAATCTAAAATATCATTATACAGGGGCCGCGGAAGGTATTTTCAAGCGGAGGGGCTCAACCGCCCACGGCAACAGAGAGGCAAAAAAAAGGTCATCGAAGAAGATTATGCACAGAAATACATGGAAAACTGGGAAGGCTCAGCCCCCCCCCCCCCCCCCTTTCCGGCCCCCGGTATTTTATTTAAATATATAATCCTACCAAAAAGGGTTTTGTTATTATTTTTTTAATTTTCCGGAGGGCGGTTTCGCGGCCCCTGTTATTATATTGAAGTATATAATCTAACTAAAAGTGTTTGATTATATATTGTTTAATTTTCGCGTAGCGCTGTTTGCATACTTCTCGCCGACCTCGAAATAAGTGCTGCATAATTCTCAGTACTTAACATTATTGAGAGGAAAAGTGTGTGTCGTGCATTATAATTCAAGCAGTTCGCACGTTCATTTAAAGCGTTCAAAACTCCTGTTCAACCTCATGCGATATTCATCAGGCTCTTATCAAAGAGGTATGATACAGCGACTCAAGTTATTTATTTTTTACGCATTTTCATACAGATGAATTGTTTATCGGTATAGGAAAATTCTTTAGAAGTTCGTTCTCCTAGGACTTAAGCTCCTTCAAAAACATGGATAAACATCACCCTTTTCTAATATCTGAACGGAAAAGTACGTTTTTTACGCCTGTAGAGCAAACGCAAAATGGTTGATTTTGAGGGTCCGGGGAAAGAATCCAAAGTGGCGCATGCGCAGATCGACATTTTATGCGTCTATATCCTAGGTGAAATATAGAAGGGAATAAGAGATGCGTCGAGGATAAAACATATCGCCTGAGGACATTTTGACCGAATCCACTTTCAACGAATTAGGGGCTGTTCATATATTACGTAACCCAATTTTCCGGCAATTCTGACCCCCCCCCCCTGTGTAACGCAGTTTTCTGACTTTCCTTATAGTTTTTCGCCATTGCGTAACACTAGTATAGACCGGATATTTTGAAAATTTTTGGTTTGGTGTCGGTTTCATTCGAGTTAGTTTTCCGTAATAAAATGATTTTTAGGAGGGTTCGAGCTGATAAACGAACTAAGAAGGACTTCAAGCTTCTCCCGAATTGGTTGAACTTGAACTTACAATTTTGTACGGGTCTCCCGTGAATCCATGCTGACACGTGCACGTGAAATTTCCATGGGTGTTCTGGCAGAGAGAATTTTCCCCGCATGTGTCGGGGTTTGCACATTCGTCCACATCTTCGCAGTGAACTTCTCCGTCGCCAGTAAATCCCGGTTTGCACTTGCATAGGAAATTCGAAGGCAAATTACAGCACTCAGCATTTTCGACGCAACGTGCAGCAAGGACTGGATTTGCACACTCATCTACATCTGTAATTCAAAATGTTATTTCTGCAAAAAATTCAAGTTTGGAGAAAAAATATTCGGGTGAAAATAATCAAGTGAAAGATCTGATTTCGTACTGAACTGCCTCATTATTACTGAGATGATTCTTGATTCGTATTTTCATATTCTCATCATAATGAGAAGGTATTGGTTTTATGTGAAAATTGACTTTCGCGGATTTAATGAAATCTCCACATTTCGAGACCCCCTGAGTCCGAAAAAACTGCATGGCGACTTGCATGGACAAGAATTTCAAATTTAAATATAGGAACTCAACATTTTTCGTCTCTATTTATAACCTTATATTTTTATGCAGCTATCATTCACAAAAAAAAAGAAGAATTTCCAAAGTTTCCCAACATTTTCATCCAAACTAATTCAAATTGGAATAATCAGGTGTAGAAAAACAAGATAATAATGTTCAATTTTTTGTTAAAATCTGAAACTCTTTAATTCTGCTCTATCCAAGCTTCATTTTTTTCATTCTTGGGGAATCTCACATTTCTGTTGTGAGATTGAGGGATTCTCAAAAAGTTAGGGAATGAAGAGGAGAGACAGTGATGATAGTAAATAAACCGTGGAAAGCTTAAAAATTCCGGTCATGATGAGGTCACCGCCGGAAGAAGATAGGTGCGTAAAGATTGCTGAGAAGAGTGAGGAGAAAGAGGGAAACAGAGCTGAGGCTAGAGGTCCAATGAAAGAGAAAAATTTAAAAGAAATGCGAAATATTATGATAGAGATTATGGAGATGAACGAAAGAAAGGAAGGAGGAAAAATAACAGAAAATCAAGCAAGAAATTATGTGGGAATGAGGGAAATGAAGGAAATATATGAGGAGAGAGGTGAGGGGCAGAGGAGGAAGAATACAGTAATGAAGGTTCGAAGTCAAGTTATACGTAGGAGAATACAAGTAGAAAGTATATGGTGGGATTTGAGGAAGATGAAGAAGACTTATTCTAATGTGGGAGGACGGAGAAATAGGTAAGAGAGGAACAAAAGAGGAGAATATAAGTTATAAGAGATAGTATGAAACAAAAAGGGACGGGAAATAAAAGAAGGCACAAGTAAAAGATGTGCTTCTGGAATGTAGCTTGTGATGGACAATGCGAGAATGTACAGGAGAAGAGAAAATGTATTGCAAAAGAAAAAAGATTAGATTGGATCGAATGAACCGAAAAAAAGGAACTGTGATAGAAAGGATGAGGGGAAGGAGAGGTGGTAGAGTGCTTATGTGAAGAGAAATATGGAGGGAAAATAGAACATTTGTAGGGGTTTATCGTAAAAGAAGGAAGAAAGGATAGGAGAAAGAATGAGGAGAAAATGAGGAGAACATGAGACAGGAAAATGAATAATTCCGAACACAAAGTAGTGGATGAAGAGGTGAGGAAATTACTGAATAAGTCAAAGGAGTGAGGTTAGCTTTCTTCGAACAGGGATATTATGAATGATGAAGAAGGAGAATACACTTATATGGAGGGAAACAAAAAACAGTAAGACTATCTTATTGCGGAAGATGAGGTAATACAGAACATAATAAGGCTAGAGATAGGGAAGTACGCAGACTTGGAGCATCTACCACTAATAGTGAGGGTAGAGACCAAGTAAAGAGATGGAAGACAAAAAGTCAAAGAAAATAAGTCAGAGGAAAGAGAAGGCAAAGGTAATTCTTAGGCAGATGAAGCAGAAGAGTTTGGGGATAAAATGAAGATGGTAAATATTAAATATGGATGAGAGAAACGTAAAAGAGAATATGGGGAAATAGCAATACGGAAAGGGAGAGAATATTGGAGAATGCAGTTGAAGAAGAAGTCACCAGAGGGGGTAGAAAGATGTGATTGGAGTATTGCAGAAGACTACAAATGAAACAAGAAATAGTACAGTGAGTTATCATATTCGGGGTTATGCAGTAGAATCGATAGCGATATAGAATTAAGGGTTTGTGGATAGAACAGTTTTCTACCTTCTCTGCGGGATACGGAGGATGTAGTATGGAAGGTAGTCGATATGAAATGAAAAAAGGGTAAAGAGATAATCAGTATATTCTAATGTTAAAATAAAGAAATGGCTTAATTGAATTGTTACAAGGAGTGTAAAGGATAATGACGGATGGAGAAAAAAAGGAGAAGAAAAAGGACGCAGAGCGTGAGTGTTATATTGAAAAAGGGGAACGCAGCATGTATAGAAGACATCTCAAATAAACTTTGGAGATATGAGGGTAAGGAATTTGAAAATTGGGTGTGGATAATGGATGGCAACAAAATGTGAAGAAAATTTCAGGGGGGGGGGGGACTAGAAGGAGAAGGGAGATTAAATGGAGCGGAAGATATGCGAATCATAAGGGTACACATTCTAAATAGAGGAGGAAAAGATAATGAACCTTCACAATGGAATCCGTCGCCGTGATAACCAGGAAAACAGGAACACTGATAGCTGCCAAGAGTATTTGTACAGTGGGCAAAAATATCACAGGGTCTGTACTTGCACTCGTTCTCATCTGCAAAACATGAAGATGAATAAACAGTTAAGATTGAACTTGAACCTCTGAACGGAACTTTAATATGTCCAAGGGTCTTTCTGAACTCCATAATAATCGGTTAGAAATTTCTGTTCCTTGCAATATATGCAAAGTGCCGAAGGCATTGGTACCAACCTGGAACTTGGCAATTGCAGCCGCCGAAGCCGTCGTTACAGTGACATACTGAGTCGAGGCAAACTCCGTTTTGACACGGGGTTCCATCTTCTTTGGCACAGTCGTCTGAAATTTTAAAAATCTCCTCAAATTCTTACCTAATTGGAATGAAAACTTTTTTTATGAAATTTGAAGATACAATGGTTCTCAGAAATCGACAGGTTTGATCAGAATGAATCCAGAAACTGATGTTTGGATGACCAGTAGACAGAAAATATACGACGTTTTTCACGACATCTTCACGGCATTTTTATGACGTCGCAAAGACGTCCTATGCCCTAGTCGTAAGGATGGAGTAAAGACGTCAAATTTTTCGCCCACTGGGTAGGTTTTTAGGTAACTATTCACAGTTTCCAAAAAGGAATTTCGGTAAAATCGTAGATTATTTCTTTCTCCAAATATCTCCTTATATTAAAATATCTTATGAAAAAAATCCGCTACAATTTCACGGTAAGTACTTTTGGAAAGTATGGATATCAGATGGTATGTAAATCATTCCTTTGGAGTAGTTAATGTACCTAGTTACTTTTTTCTGGTATCTGTAGTGGTAGTGAAGTAAATTTTGAAAAGCAACGAACTGATAACTAGAGACATTCTTTTCAATAACGGTGACCATACAAACCGTAACTCTTCTAATATCTTCTGAAATGTAGTTCTTAAGTCTCTTTTATGACAATCAACCAATTTTTCTTCTTCTGAAACTATGTTTTCTGATTTTCACTAATCAAATTGTGACGTCAAATAGCTGCTGGCATTTATATACCAATATTGGAAAATTGCAACTTTTCTCTCACCCTGAATATCAATGTTTTCGGAAAGTTATAAAAACGTTTTCAAGAAGAAAAAAAAGTTAATTTCATAGTTGATGATTGTTTTTTTCATTTGTTTCAAAAGTAACCATCACTCCAGAAACTTAAAGATTCATCAATTTTTGCTACAAATTTGATTATCCGTTCCAAAATTATCTTCAAAATTTAACAAATCTGATAAAAGAAAATTATATTTGTCTAAAAATTCAACTGTTTTATTGAAAATTTTGCATTTTTGGTTCACAGGTTCAACAATCTGTTCGATCTTCTCCTCTTCATAAAAAACTGTTTCTTTTTTTTGGTTAAAATTAACTGTTTTTTTAATTTAGACCTACAAACTTTTTTAGTTATAATATCAGTTTCTACATATCTCTTGAATGAAAATTCGATTTTTGGTTGAAATCAACTGTTTATCAAATAAAACTAAAAACATTTTCGTTTCAAACATTAACTAATATATTTCATTTCAAATGTTTTATTTAATTTTTGGCTCAAAATTGTTAAATCATTTATAGTTGATAATTTATGTATTTTGTTGAACATTTTTTTTTTTTGTGAAAAGTTTAAACGAAAATTCAATTATTTTCTCCCAAGTAATTCAGAAGAATTGGTTCAAAATTATTTTTTTTTTTCAACAATTCAACCTTATGTCCAACTGTTCCATTGTTGGTTGGATATTGTTTTTTTTAATGTATAATTTTACTATTTTGCTGAAAATAAAATGTATTTAGTTGAAAATCTTTCTTCCTTAGAAGAATATTGATATTTTCCTTTGAAAATTCATATTCTTAGTTTAAAATTGAACTGTTGTATCCAAAATTGGCCTTTTTGGAATAAAAATTGACTTTTTTATTAGAAATCGCTAAATGCTACTGTTCGGTCATAAAAATTTTGTTCTTATTAGGGATACAACTATTATGTTGAAGATTTGTATTTTTTGTAGAACCAGGTAGAACATTGATCTTTTTGGTTGAAAGTACACCTTTTTTGTGAAAAATTCACTATTTCGTTGAAAAATTATCCTTCATGATAAGGAATCAAATTATTTTGTAAAAATTAACATTTTTTCTGACAATCAAAATGTGTTGTAGGATTTCTTTTTTTTTTGGCTTAAAAATTTACCTTTTCGGTTGATAATAATTAATCTGTTTTGATAGAAGCTTTGAATATTTTGTTTAAATTATTCAACCTTGTTGAAAGTCGAACTTTTTTGTTAAAAATTCATTTTTTCGTTTGAAAATTCATCATTTCAGTTGAACATTTATATCTGGTGGAAAACCAATTATTATTAGTTGAGAATTACTTTTTTTTATTTCAAATTTTTATTTTCGAGTTAAAGAATAAGCCATCTTGTATGAAATGCACTATTGTGGTTCGAAATTTCAAAAACGTTGTCAATTTTCTTTCTCTGAACGAGAAATTCAACTCCGTTTTTGAAAATTCGTTTTTCGGATTATTTCAACTGTTTATGATTTAACACTAAAAACTTTTTTGGTCAAAATATTAAGTAAACATCATTGAATATCATTATTTTTCAAATATAGCTTCAACCATTCTATTGTTGGTTAAAAATAACTTATTTTGAATGATAACTCAACAATGTTGCTGCAAATTTTGGTGATACTATAGAATCACGGCTTCCTGAATTTCTTATTTTACTTGCAATTTCAATTATTGTGTTTATGACTTAAGACTAAAAGTCTTTTCGTTGGATATTTCAAATATATTTTTCGTTGTGAATTGATCTCTTCTCGTTGAAAATTCAATTTTGCCAACTATTTTTGGTTGAAATTTGATCTGTTAAATATAAGAAGTGATTTATTTTGTTGGAACCTTATTTAGTTGAAAACTCATTATTTTTAGTTCAGTTCATTTGTTTGAGATTTGAAATCAAGATCTTTTTTGCTTCAAAGTTGAAATCCTTTGTAAATTTTTCTCTTTTTTTTTTGATGATTCATCCTCTTAGAAAAAATGTTGGAAAATTATTTTAGAACTGAAAATGTAACTATTCCGGTTTTGGTAGAAAATTAATATGTTCAATGTTTTCAAAATATAATCTGGGCCATGAGTAAAAAATAAACGATAGTTTTTTTTTTGTTATGTTTGAGAGACTACCTTAAAAAAGTAATGTTTTGAACAGTCACGATAACGATAACCAGTCACTTCTTTGTGATATTTCAGTAATGACAACAGTTATTGAATTTATTTTAATCGGACCTATCGATGCTTGATGATAACTGTAGAAATGAGATCAAAGAAAGAAATATGAAAGATCAAGGTACATTCTTTGAACCATTTTGGGAACAAATAGTAAGTGAAATCAGTCACAAAGTCTGAATGACTCGCTGAATGAAATGCAAATATAGGTTCAAGACTGTTCGAGGTTGAAGAGAATGAATGATGGAAACATTCCAAGGTTATATATAAAGAGCATAATGATCTCCATTCTACATCATTTGTCAAGACTGTCTAGGTCCAGGGATATAATGGTGCTTTCTCTATTACTCTATTCGCTCCGTGAATAAAACTGTAGCGATGCCAGTGGCGGTTTTCGGAACTTCCGGCTTGCCAAATGCATTGGCAGTTATAGTGAAAAAAGTTTAAACAGTATTCAAAAAAAAAATCATGAGTGTTCCAAATGGAAGTAAGTTACTCTAGCAAGATATGATTAAAATGATTGATTATACATGAAATACATGGACAAGTTGTGTTACAAAAATATTTTTTTACGATAATCATTGTGTACAACATAACCTCCAATTTTCAGAACCACTGGCACTGTCTGAAATTACACAAATCTGAAGTTGACTTTCTGCATAAAAGAATTCATTCAAAAATGTGATTATCGAGGTAACGAAAAGAAGAAAAATTAAATCGCGAATAAAAAGTAAGTGCACATAGTAGTTGCTAGGGGTGATAACATTTTTGAATGACTTGTTTTATGCAAAAAACCAACTTCAGATTTGTGGGAGATTTGTCTGTGGAAGATTTGTCTCTGGGAGTTTTGTCCACTATCCGTAGGTTCCAACTTTCAAATCACAATTTACTTAAACAGACAAGATAGAAATTAGTCTTTCAATTACCGGAGAAAGAAGACTTATCCAACACATAACCTACGCTCGAATAATTTTGAAAAACAAGTTATAGCAGTAAATAAATGGATAAAATATCATTTTTCCCTATGCGAAACAGTGTAACGGGCGAACCGGAAGTTATAGATTTCGCCATAGGAGGCGCTGCCTGTAAGATGTGCACGATGCGAATTACCTGTACACTTTAGCCTAGTTCGCTCTTCATCTGTTCCTTGATAACAGTCCACTTGATTGTCACAGAGTTTCGACAGCTCGAGAAGTTGTAGAATGTCTGTTGATTGGTTGACTTGGCAGCCGAAGTATCCGTCCTCCAGATTTAGAAAGAACACTTCTCTCCTCAATCCGTGGCCGAATCCTTTGTGTGAATCGGCCTGTGGAATTAAAAATTTGGTTCAAAAGACAAAAAAGCTCACGTTTAAACACCTAAAAAGAATTTTTAGATAAACCAACCAGAAAAGGATATCAAATATGCCCTAATATAAGTTCTAGTTAAAAGTATTAGAAATTTCTGGTTGACCATTTCCTAGTTATTTTAATAAGCTTTCCTGGTTGATCTAACCATAATTTCTTGCAAGGATAACCAGAATTAATCGCAGTTTTCTGATAGCTTAGGAATATAACATCCTGTTGAACATAACTAATTGTTATGGTAAGCCTAGCAATGTTCCGTTTGAATCACCGGATGATCCGAGAAGTTCATACTTTGTTCAAATTCGATAGTCGTGGCTATTTAAATATTCCAAGAATGGCTTATTTCTGCATTTTCCAATTAAATATTTGAAACTTTACTAGAAAAGCGATTTCAGGGTCGCGATTTGACAGATGATTTCAAATTCCCGGTCATTTCCTGGTTTTTCCTGGTCAAGTTTTTCAATTTTCCCGGTCAACTAGAAGTAACATATGCATATTTGTCGCAAAATACTTAGATATGTTTTAATTTGTGACGTTGATTCTAAACACCCTTTTAAAAAACAGATCCAGAATTGCAAAATAAATAAATTTTTTTTTATATACTCAATTTTCCACGAAAAAATATCATTTTTTCTTTTTACAAAAGTTGTAACAGTTAAACTTACAATTGAAAAAATCAATTTGCACAAACGAAAAAAAATAGATTCCTAACGAAATACTTCATTTTTCAACCAAATTGATGAATTTTCAAATAACATTATGAATATTCAACTGGAACAGTTTAAATTGCAAACCAAGAAGATAAATTTTTAACTAAAATGATAAATATTCAACTAGAACACTTCAATTTTCGACCATGAAGATGAATATTCAAACAAGGAGAATCATTTTCAAATAGAAAGATTAAGTTTCTACCAAAAAATACAATGTTTCAACAAAATTGTTGAATTTTGAACTGAAAAAATAATGTTTTTAACCGAGAATGGAACGGTAACATTTTTAATTTGAAAACCTAATTTTATACCAAACATAAGAGTTTTTTACTAAAACAAAGAATCATCAACTGATAGAGTTGATTTTCGAATAGATGAATTAATTTTTAGTAAAAAAGATCAATTATTGTCAACCATAATTTGAATACTTAAATTTTGAATTCAACCAAACAATAGAACTTCTAACTACAACTATGAAGCTTCCAATTCACTGATCACTGATAAAAAAAAAGAGCTTTTAACAGAAAAAAACTAACTTTCAAACAAATCGATTTTGAAGCAAAATGATGAATCTTCAAATAAAATTTTTAATGTTTAACTGTAATAGTTGCATTTTAAACTAGAAAGAACAGTTTCTGCCTGAAATGATAAACCATCTACTGTAGAATAGTTGAAACTTTGCACAAAAATTAATTTTCATCTGAAAAATATAAATTTTCAACAAAACGGTTGGATTTTAAACTATAGAGATAATCTTTTTCAACCAAAAATAGAAAATCACCATTTTTTGCATAAAAATTAGTTTTTAACAAAACATAAGAGTATTCAACCAAATGAATTTTTGACTGATATGAAAAATATCCAAATGTTCAACTTGATTTGTTAACCGTGAAAAAGAATTTTCGAACAAGAAAAGTAACTTCTGGAGAAAAAGATAATTTCATACCAAAAAATTCATTTTTTAAAACAAAATATATGAATTTTCAGCGAAATAATTGAATTTTCAATTCAAATGAGAGAAGTAACTTTCGAAGAAAAAGGTAATTATATATCAAAAATCAATTTTTCAACAAAATACGTAAATTTTCAACGAACTAAATATTCATCAATCCATAAAGACAATGTTTCATTCAAATAGTTGAATCTTGAACTAGAAAAGATAATTTTCCACTAGAGATGAAACAGTTAAATTCGAGCGTAGGGTTTGAGATATGCATACTACATATATGTATTATGAATGAATATCAAAACTTTTCATATCTGCTTTTTATTTTTTAATGACTATTATCAGGGGGCGATTTGGCGGACGATATCACATTCTCGGTCATTTCCCGGTTCTTCAAGGCCAAGTTTTTCGATTTTTTCGGTCAACTAAAAGTAACATATTTATATTTGTCGCAAAACTCGAAAATTGATTTTTATTCATGACAATCATTCTAAACATTCTTTAATACGACAACAGATCAAACATTGCAAAATGAATCAATTTTGAAAAAAATACTCAAATTTTCAACAAAAAAATATGATTTTTTACGTAAATTGAAACAGGTCGACTCATAATTAAGAAAAATCAATTCACGATAACAAAAAAAAAAACGGATTTAAAACTATTAGTTCATTTTTAAATCAAAAAGATGAATATTCAAATAAAAAGATAAATATTTAACAAGAGCACTACAATTTTCAACCATTAAGTTGAATTTTAAATCAAGAAGATTAATTTCCAAATAGAAAGAATCATTTTCTAAGAAAAAATATAATGTTTCAACGAAATAGTCGAATTTCGAAATCAAGAAATAATTATTTGCAACGAAAAATGGAGCAGTAACATTTTTAGGTAAAAAAACAAAACAATCTTAAATCAAGCAAAAGAGTTTTACACTAAAATGGAGAATCTTCAACCGAAGGAGTTGAGTTTTAAACAGATAAATTAACTTTTACTGAAAAAGACAAAAATTGTCAACGAAAATTTGAATACTCAAACATGGATGCAGGATGCTTTACTAAACAAATTAATTTTTTACTGAAACTATGGAATTTCCAATAGGAATAAGTTAAATCTTCAGTAAAAAAAATTACTTATGACAAAAATAAATTAACTTTGAACAAAAAAAAAACTAACTTTCAACGAAAAAACTATTTTTCTACGAACAAAAAAAAAACTAACTGTCGAACAAATTACTACATTTTTAGACAAAATGATGGAAAATCAAATGAAAATGGTTGAAATTTGAACTACAAAAATGAAAATTTTCCAACAAAAATGGAATGAATAATGAAAGAATTACAATAAATAACTAGATGCATGTTCTACTAAAATGGAAAATGTTCAACTGTATAAGTTGAATAGCTAACCGTAACAAAGAATTTTCGAAGGAATAATAACTTCCGGAGGAAAAGATAATTTTCTACCAAAAAATCGATTTTTCAAAAAAACATGTTAAGTTTCAACGAATGTATTGAATTCCAAATTCAAAAAGACAAATTTTTACCAAATTGTCGAATTTTGAACAAGAAAAGATCAATTTTCCACTAAAAATGAAACAATTAAATTTTCAGTTGAGGAAATTGATTTTCAACCAAACTAATGAATCTTTAAATGAGTAAATGTATTTTAAGCAAGAAGATGAATTTTTGACCATAAAGATTAATTTTCTACAAAAAGGGAAAATTTTTTACGAAGTACATAAATTTTCAAAGAAATAGTTTAATTTTCAAATTCAAAAATCAATGGCCAACTAAATACTTGAATTTTCACCAAAACAAGATGAATTGATTTTTAAAAAAGTATTTACAATTTCAACCAGAGATGAATTTTGAATCGAAATAATGCAACTTCAGCGTAAAAATGTAACTCTAAACAAACAAGTTTAGATTCCAAACAAGTAGTTGATTTTTTATAATTAGAAAAGCATTGGATTTGCAATGAAATATTCAAACAAGTTCTTTATTATAATTCAGAAATATTTCTTCTTCGGTATAGTACTTCTAGTCTGAAGACTGCTTGTGACGAATTTTGAATTGAAGGAACGATTTTTTTAACCCTCTCTTCTAGATCCGAATTATAATACATTAATTTAAATAGTTCCCGTTCCATGTAGAAAATTCCGTATCCCAAGTGAAATATTATACTTCCTCACTGAAACTCCCTGCCATTAAATAAAAACTATAATTATTTACTGCAATTCCATGTCCCAAGTCAGATAAATGAGGAAAAATCGAGGGAAAAGTGGATAAAACGTGATGAATACATTTTTGAAAAAAATAAAAAATAAATAAATAAATAATAATTTTTTCTGTATGTTTGGGCTACCATCAATTCGATCATCAAATTTATGTCAGATAAAAAAATCTCAGAGCAACAAATTTGCGAAACGTTTTTCTTATAATGGAAAAAAAATAAAAATCCTTCCACTCATGAAGTATAGATGTATTTAAATATTTTGAAAATCAGATTAAAGGAACGTTACATTCTTTAAATCGAATGATAATATATCTTTTCGATTCATAAAAAAAAGCGGTCATTTCTCGTATTTTGTCGGTAGAACGTTTAATAGTCTAGGTTGAGTTTAATAAATTCCCGGTTTTTTATTAATATTCCCGGTTTTTTCCCGGTCAATAAAATTCCTGGTTTCCCGGTCAAGTCGTCACCCTGATTATTCTCATTAGCAAGCTTACAGGCTTTTTACTGATGAACAGTTTTGCCGCTAACCATTTTGTTTTATCTTATTTCGATTTTACAAAAATGTTAATCTTTAATTTCTAGTGTTATTACTCTTAATGCAAATTTTTATTCCTTTTTGTGATGAACGATCTTGTTTCCGAACATTCTTTTGTACTGTGCTTCTTTCGAGAATATGAACTAAAGGAAATTTGTAAATATTCTTAAAGAACGATTTTGCTTGTTCACATTATTATTTCCGTGTCTCCTACAGTTTTTGCTGGAAAATGGGCTTTTTCCTTTTCTTGACAATATTTTCCATGAATACATAAAAAAACTACGCATCTCGAAAAAAAATATCTAGAGCTGATTTGTGAATCATTACGAGTTAAAAATTTGGTTCTTACGTTTTTCCCAGATTTTCTTATATATGTATATTATACATATATAATATATAGTATATTGTAAAGTATATTTCATTCAACAATGAACGGAAGAAATTGAGAGATTTTTCATTCATGTTTGCTGCTCATTACGAATTTTTTGAGTTCCAAAAAAAGGACAAAAAAATATCTTTCAGGAAATTTTAGTAAGGCTGAACAAAGCATATGTTTTCCATCAAAAATAATAAAATTCAAATTGTTAACGGGGTAAAACCCGAACCTAACTCGAGGGTCACTTTTACAGCTGTACTTTTACAGTCACTTTTACTTTTGAAAGAATAAAAGATCTGGTTAGGATTGAAAAGGGAAAAAACAAAGTTTGTGAAATTCCAGTTAGGATTAAGATTAAGAAAAAGGAAGTATGTGTTTACCATAAAAAATCATAAAATTCAAATCGCTCACGTGGTACAACGTGTACCCAACCTCAAGGTTCACTTCTATTACATAGTTTCAAAAACTCGTTCAAAATTTTGCATGATACTAAAAATTAGTTATTTTCGATTACACTAATGCCTATGGGACTAAGTCGGCTAAGGCCGAATAATCACCTGGATAGCTAAATGGACAAGAAACCGATCGAATGATAAACTGCATGTGAACAAAGTCACAAGTGAAAATGACTAATTTTTTAACATTGCATTTTTTTATGTATGACATTGAAGCATTAGACCAGAAAAATGATTTCTCGAATATATTTTCGAATTTATTATTAGTCTACAATGAACTAATTGCATTCTATTATATTGTATTCTTTCATTCTATGGTTTGGACTAACTGGAAAAAAATTTACCTGCTAATTTCGCTTCAATTGCTTGTTTAGTTTCTTGACATCTCCGTTATTGTTTGCAGCACGCCATTCAGAGTCAAAAATGAGCGTATTGTTTATAGAAACAATTTCATTTGTGGGATGCTTCCTCTTGTACAATTCGACAATCGATAGTGATCCATTAAACGGCCTCCGAACTACCCGTACAAGATAATTCTGACGCTCAGGTGCAATTTCTCTTAATCGCGCGACCTTTTCTTCATCGAAAGAAGATGGCGGTACGTTTTGCAATTCTATTTTTATGGCCTGAAAATTGAGGGGATTAATAGGATAATATAGGATCAACAAAACAATTCAGTTAAAAAGTAAATCGAGTGTTCCAAAAGGTGTTCTACTCACTTGGGCAGGGAAGTAAGCCAGAAATGGCGAAACCATTTCCAAATCTATCAATTCATTGATCTTGATAGTCATATTTTTCCCGGAATCAAGAAGACAAACGTCGACTTCGTTAGTTCTTCTCTTAAGATTCATAATACCCGCTCGGTACCATTTGCAATCTCCATGGGATTTAACCAAATATAACTGCATAGGGTCCACGTACTTGGCAATGAATTCGCTCACATTTTGGTTTAGTTTCTTTTCAGCCAGTTTGTTAATGCGGTTTTCTAAATACTTCATATCGTCGTTTTTAAGTTGGACGTAAACTTCTCCTTTTTGGCTGACATGAGTCATACAAACTTCAGTGATACGTCGTTCCTGCAAATGAAAATATTGAAATATTTACGTGAATTCTGTGGCCTCATCACTGATTTTTAAAGAAAGCTTTTCAAAATTAAATTACTGGCTTGAGCTGGGGTTCAATAACGCAGGATTTTATAATTTCTATAGACATAGCCTTATTCAGATTGATCAGACCTGAACCTTGGGAGTCATAGAAAATAACGGATTTACATCCATCCTCAGAATTAGAACTCTGTAGGTTTACGCAGAGATGTTTATCCAGAAGGAAATCCTGTGCTACTACCAGAGCTTCCTTGTAGTCTGCAAAATCTTCCAAATCGTACAAAGAAAGTTGTACAGCCTACGATAGTACGAAAAATTGAATCAAATTCAAAAATAATCAACTAACTTTTTCAAAAAGATTAACAAACATAGTTAACGATGCCTCAATGATATGATAGACTTCCAAGATTGAACAAAGATTTTCGAGATTTCACGTTTTCTGATTCAATTCTTGAAGTAGCTATCAAGTACCTGAGCTGGAAGAGCGGCGTGAAACTGTTTATCCAAGTTGTGGAGCAGTTTGGCATGACAAGTGTTACTCTTGCCATTATCAATGAAGAATATTGTCGCCTTCTCCGTTCTCGGCTCGTATTCTTTGCACTTGACTCGAAACCACTTGTCTTCTAGACAAATTGTGTAGCATGAGCCTGGGACTATCGTCTTGGCTTTAGTCGATACAAAATTTGTAGTGTAGAATTTTCTCATGCTTTCCTGCAGTTTCTCCTGTTTCTCCTATTTGAACAGAAACCAGAAGCACATGAATGATAGTTTTCGGTTGAGACTGTAACGAAGTTCTTATTATTTTTTTCAAACTTACGCTATAATCGTCACCAGCGAGTTGACTCCAAATTTCTGTCGTACTCAATACTTCTGATACGTGCATTATCACGTAAGGATCATCGGGCCATTCGAAAACTTCGGGAGCTTCATGAACTTCCAGTACCTTTAATTAAAATGACATATCAAGTATTTCGAAGTTGAAGCTATTAAATTTGTAGGTAACACTGGCTGTGAAAAGTGGGAAATTTATCAGCGGTCAATTACCTAAAACTTGATCGTTGAAATTCAATAGTATGAAATGTTCAATCGACTAAAAAACAAAATCTTAAAGTGGCTGAAACATTTGAAATTAAACAATCCTAATTTCTTCATTCACTTTACACCTAATCCTAAGCGTTATTAACAGGGTGGCGATTTGGCAGACGATTTCGAATTCCCAGAAATTTCCCGGTTTTTCCCGGTCAAGTTTTTCAATTTTTCCGGTCAACTAAAAGTAAAATATGCATATTTGTTGCAAAATGCAAACATTTCAACCAAAGTGCTGAATTTTCAAATAATATTAGGAATATTCAACTAAAATGATAAATATTTCACTAGAGCACTTTTATTTTCGACCATAAAGGTGAATATTCAAACAAGGAGAATCATTTTCAAATAGAAAGATTAATTTTCTACCAAAAAATACAATGTTTTAACAAAAAAGTTGAATTTCGAACTGAAGAAATAATGGGTTTCAACCGGAAATGGAACAGTAACATTTTTAGTTTGAAAACCCGATTTTATACCAAACATAAGAGTTTTTTACTAAAACAAAGAATCATCATCTGGAAGAGTTAAATTTTCGAATAGATGAATTAATTTTTAATAAAAAAGATCAATTATTGTCAACCGTGATTTGAATACTTAAATTTTTCGTTCAACCAATCGAATTTGTAACCACACCTATGAAATTTCCAACTGGAATAAGTTAAACTTTGAGTTGAAAAAAATTACTAATAGCAAAAAAAATTAGCTTGCAACAGAAAAAAACTAACTTCCAAAAAAATCGACTTTGGAGCAAAATGATGAATCTTCAATAGTCCAGTATATTTAGTCGGCTTCCTATGTGTATTATTGCAATTCATTGGGTAAGAAAATTTTTTTTTGCCATCTTTAGGGGACCGTATAGGAAGCTTAAATCCGAGTTTTCGACCATCAACCCTTTGCAGGTTGTCCGCCATCTTGAATTAAGGTGCTTCATCAGCGATAGGCTTTTTTCGCCGCCATTTTTCTGCTACACTGGTGAATTGTTAGTTGTAATATTTTTCCCACCTCATCTTTAGACCCAAATGGGGTCCCGACCAGAAAGCTT
>WSXT02092574.1:0-11678 GCA_011762715.2 Neuroterus valhalla
CGCACTGCACCTAATAAAACGTGCTATTCTAGATAAAAATAATGATAATTACAGTCTGCATAGCGGTGTTCTGTACAAGTTTGTTGATGGTATAGATTTACTTATGGTACCAGCTTCAATGGAAATAGATGTAATCAAGAATGCTCATGAAAAAGGTCACGGGTCTGCCAAGAAAACCCAAGACATCCTTAAACAGGAATATTACATCCCTCAGCTGCAGGCCAAAGTTGAAAAATACTTTTCAAACTGTGTTCGATGTATCATTGCTAACAGGAAAGAAGGAAAGCAAGAAGGATTCCTACAGCCACTAAAAAAGCTAGATATTCCTCTACATACTTTTCACATGGATCACCTGAGTCCTTTATAGTCAACATGTAAAAGATAAAACCATATCTTGGCTTTAATAGATAGTTTCACAAAATTTACCTGGCTTTATGCTACTCGATCTACGGCGACATCAGAGGTTATTGAGAGGTTGAATAAACAAAGGTTTATTTTTGGAAGTCCTTATTGCCTCATAACGGACAGAGGTACAGCATTTTCTTCAGAAGAGTTTCGTCAGTATTGTGAAGGAGATGATATCAAGCATTCAATGATAACTACGGGTCTACCACGCGCTAATGGACATATTAAGCGAATTATTCGATCTATCATCCCTATACTTATCAAGCTGGCAGTTGATGATCCAAGCAAGTGGTATAAGCACGTAGAGAAGCTGCAGTATATCCTCAATTCCACGTATCAACGCAGTATTGGATCAACACCTTTCGAATTGTTGGATGGAGTTCCTATGAAATGCAAGGAAGATCTACGGCTCAAGGAGTTGTTGGAGGAAGAACTTCGTAAACAGTTAAGTGAAAATCGTCTATCACAGAGATTGAAAGCCAAGGATCAAAATCTCAAAACGCAGCAAGGGAACCAGAAGACCTACAACCTACGACGTGAGGCACCAAAAAAATACAAGGCAGGTGATTTGATTGCCATACGACGAGTTCAAATGATACCCGGACGGAAGTTGCGAGCAAAATACTTAGGACCCTACAAGATTTTGAAAGCTAAGGCTAACGACACGTACGATGTGGAGCGAGCAGTACCTGGAGAAGGTCCTCTTCATACTAGCACGTGTGCAGAATTCATTAAACCGTGGGTTGATACGCGGTAACCTCCGTTCGGGTCGAGTGTCTCTTTCAGGATGGCCGAATTGTAGGATATATATTATAATTCTATTCTGTATCACAAATTAAAATTTAAATGCGTTTGAATGTCGCGGGAGTCTGCGTCGATATAATAGAACGCTACGCGCTCTAACGGTCAATTTGAAATACCATTCAAAGACGTATTAAGCTGCGATGAAGACGTGTAAAAGTTTTACTCTCGATAATTATGACGCTGTTACTTTTTTATCTATGAATATATTACTTTTGTGAACTTAAAGTGAATGACTTATTTCTGAAGTTCCTGGACATTCATTTTAATTTGATCCTACAATACTTTCATGGAACTTGATAGTTTTGAAGAGAGACACAACAACTACTGAATATCATTGATGCCTAATTGATGAATGATTTATATCTTTCTTATTGTATCACTATTATTCATCAACTAAATTGTAATTTTTCGTTACATAACTATCACTTGGTCGGTGATGTCAATAATAAATCGCTAGAAGTCGAGAAATATATATGAGAAAGCTACTAGATTTGACTCATTTTTATTCATTAAAAAAATTAAATCATAATTTACAAACACCCGCAAAAAGGCAAAAACCATGTAGGACAACATCAAAATGCATATAAAAAAGAATTCGAATGACACACAAACGTTTTGCAAACGTTTTTAAAATGTTTTCTTGCTAGTTAAAAACTTTTGGAGTTTTTTGTAAGAAAAACGTTTTGGAAACGTTTCGAAAATGTTGGATACTTTCGCTTATTTGAGAGACTCAGGTAAATACAACTTTTCAAAAATGTTTGACGAACGTTTCAAAAACGTCTGACAAATAGGATTATTCCGAATGATGGCGTGATCTTTTTCGCGAGTGGCAGGAAACTGTGGTTATTACTATATTAGTCCAGGAGCCCACTGCGAAAAGTTAAGCCCATCTCTTCTAAGGACAAATTCTATAGAAAAGTGTTGATTCAGTTGCGATTAATATCAAATGATTGCCGGCCAAACCTGTCCTGCGCCTTAAACCTTATAACAAATTGTTAACAATTGGAAAAATGGGTTTTGAGCCCATAAGTTCTAAGGACGAAATGCTATCATTTGGAAGGTCTTACGATTCCCTTTCAGAAGCCACCCAGCCGCCTCGCGGCAGCCTGCGCGGAACTCTGGCAGCCTAAGTTTTGTGACTCGCGCGTGCGTCAACTCGGGCGTCGAGGTATAATCACGCGCCTTAAACGTAGTCGAGCGCCACGCCGTCACGCGGCTCATTTTTTCAGGTATTTGAAAGGTTTTTAATAACTATCATAACCTCGTGTAATAGGAATTTCCATTTTCAAAATGCCAAACAAAAAATTTGCGGTTTATCAGAATGTACAGATGGGATTTTTATCACTGTTGTTGCGATTGAAATATTTTGCATTCTTAATGAGAGAAAATTCAAAATATGTGGAATCAAGAATGGATTCCAAAAATGACACTCGGGACTTCCTCGTCGCATAAATTTTTCAATTCTGAGTAGCATTTTGCATTCAAAGGAGTCACTTCTTCGAAGCAATTATGGTGATAAGAGACCTCTGAAGGATTCGGAAGAACTTTCGCACAAACGTAACACTCCATTTTTCGATGAAGTTCGAAAATCAACGGAAAAAAAAACTCAATTACAACTAAAAGATTGTACGAGATCGACCACTCGACCATGTTCAGGGTGGGCAATTTGAACTCGACGCCCGAGTTGACGCGTGCGCGAGTCACGAAACTTGGGCTACCAGGGTCTTGCACAAGCTGCCGCGAGGCAGCAAGCTGGCTTCTTGAAGGTGATCGAAAGACCTTTCAAATGACACCAATTTCGTTCTTAGAACTTATGGGCTCAAAATTCATTTTTTTTTCAATTGTTAACAATTTGTTATTAGGTATAAGGCACAGGATACAGATTTGTCAGACCATCATTTGATATTATTCGCAATTGAATAAACACTTTTAGATAGAATTGGTCCTTAGAAGAGATGGGCTTAACTTTTTGCAGTGGGCTCCCGGACCATATATAAGGCTTCTCAACATATGTTTATAAGAAAAAACACGGGAAAGTTATTATTAGAGATTAGAGTGTGGTCTTAAGACCATTATAAGTATACATGAGCTGCTAATTTTTTTTTTGTTATTTTTCGATCGTACGTCTTTAGAATCTTTCTAAAACGTTTTGCAAACATTTGACAAACGTTGGATAAACGTTTTGTAAACGTCTGATAAATGCCTTGCGAACGTTTTGCAGACGTTTGGAAATTTAATCTGATCAAATTTTGCTTGATCTAACGTTTACCAAACGTTTTCGAAATGTTTAAAAAAAGTTTTGTTCAGTCAATTTATCAAAAATGTGGTGTTCTCCGAGAAATGCCTGCAGAAATAAGGATAGATTTCTACCTTAATTTTGACAGTACTTCAGGGGAATTCTATACAATTTTCCTGCGTACGGTCATGACATGAATTTTGTGAAACACCTAACATATTATGTATTGAAATTGTGAGAAATGTTAATGTAGTAACCACATGAAGAATTCCTTGTTATTTAAAGTGTTCAAGACATGCAAATATTGTGAAACATATAAACAGTATAAATTTGGGTCATGGAAATATGCCAAATTCTAAAATCCCAGAAATCTATCGATATTTTCGATTCAAGTTAGGAATAATAGCCGGTCTATAACCTGAAAAGCACACTAAGACAAATACTTGAATATGCGTGATGGTTCGCAAAAATGTCCATCCTCACCAAGGACACCACTCGACTTCATCAGGATAGAAGCGCGAATAAGAATAATGAATAAGTTTATCTCTAGAATTATAATATAGAATGAAACCTGTTTATAGGATGCTGATATTTTTAGTATGTTATACTATCATGAGAATACTAACTATACGGAGCGCTCGTCTCATGATCTTACAGAAGGTCCCTTTTCTCCATACTGTAAGATGTTGATATATAAGCGAAAGCAGAGGTAAGAATGACGTTGAGAGATACGTTCCTGAATATGCTAGATATCCCGTATAAAAAGACTACAGAAAAAATTGTTTTCAATATTGCTTAAATTCATGGATGATCCAGGATACTTTCATCATAATAATAAGTCATATACTTAGAACTAATACTTAATAAATTACGCTTCTGCATGAAGGCTTTTTGTAAATTAAATTTTTAAAAATAATAAAAGATCCGTGAACTCGTTTCCAAACGATCCACAATTTTAACACAAGTCGTGATTGTGGTAATTTTTCTTCATCGCTGCTTCAGAGCTTCGCGTATCTTCATTATAAAATTTAGTACGGAAATATCTATATACCTCTGGAAAATGTAGGGGAACTGAAATCTATCCCTGATCTTCTCAAGTGGTAATAAGAAGCTCTACTCTCATTCCTATCATTATAACGTTCCATAAACAAATATAAGGACACATTTCCTTCAGTGCCTGGCAGTTACAGAGAGAGTTTCTTTTGAAGAATAGTGAAGAATCAAGAAGTTGCGTGCTCTGAAATTCCGAAACTTTCATACAATTGTGCCCAGAATTGTATAGGGAAGACATCTGTGCAGTAAGAAATGAAACTGTTACGAAGCAGGGTTGAGAGAGTAAGCACTCAATTAAAAAATCATCTACCATCCTCACATGACTATATTCTCTGATTCAACAACTTTGAACCATAAAATAAACGAATTAAATATTACTATATCCATTTTTTGACTAGAATTTTAGATGAATGTGAAGTTCTAAGTGGAATCAAATGATTATATATAAATTTTACAAATTGCGCACTTTATATTCCTCATCTTCAAATAAGTATCGGACATATATGGAATCTTGAGATTGTAATTTCCTTCAATTTCAAATCTTCATAACGAGAATTTTTTTTTTCCAACCGCATCGGATTTTAAGCACATTCTAACCTATGAACGAAAGGAGAAGCTTTCAACACAAAGGAACAGTATTTCAAAAAATGGTTGAATTATGAGCCAGAGTAAATCATTTCCTAACCAGGCTGATGCACTTTCATCAAGAGGATTTCACAAAAACAATTGAATGTCCAATCTGGAAAGACGATTTTCTTGAGAGAACTGTTGAATTTAGGAAAAAACTTTCTACTCTTTAAGCCAATAGATTGATTTCCAACGCAATACTTTTTTTTCAAAAATGAAGAATTTCCAACAAGAAAAGTGGATATATTTTCAAGAGAAGGGATGAAATTCGCACGGGATATATGAAATTTATAAGAAAGACACAGAGTAGGTTTTTGACCGTAGAGATCAATCGTAAATAGATTTTTCTAATAATTCTTTATTTTTTGATCAGGAAAGATTAAATTCTCATTGTTCAGTTTGCTATTATTTATTTGAAAGAAATTCAATTGCATTGGTAATAAAAGCATTCGCATTCATCCAGAAAATAAAAAGTCAAACACAGAAATAGTTGTGAAAGCTTCAGATTGATCAACGAATCAGGATTTTCTACAGAACAGATGATCTCATGATCAAAGGAAGAAAAAATGTTTACTCGAGAGTTCTGCTCAAAAATAGAAATTTTATGAAAGACTAGGAAATTTTTGAGCCAAAATGTGAATTATTAAAATATGTAGGAATTTTTTTAATTAAACAACAAATTACGAACAAGAAGGTTGCACTTTTAACCAATTAAGATATTTGATTCAAGAAAAAGGTAGTTTCAAATAATTCTCTGTCTTGAAAGCAAAAAGATGAACGTTTGCGGATCTTTGGACAAAATTTTTTCAAGGACTAGTACGTCAAATTTACCTGATCGGGTCATTTCTAACCTTTGATGATTATTTGCAACCACATAATAAATTCGTGCTTCAAAAAACAGAACACACTGAGCAATCAAAAATGTATTCAAAACTTGTTTTCAGAAAATTCCTACCCCCTACGGATATAGTTTCAAGAATACGAAGAATCCGGAAAATTTCTCAGAAGAACTCTTAAAATTGTTTGAAGTCGTAAGTTGTTTTCATTTCAGGAAATTCCCATTTGTGTTATTGTAGCTTACACGGGTTGGTGGACTACCTACGCAATGATAATAACAATCTTCTTCTTGAAAATGAGTCACAAATCAGTAGAGGACTGAAATTTTCATATTTATAGTAAATAGAAAACTTTAAATTCCCTTCAATTATCACTAATTATATTGTAGAAGCAGGAAGTCAAAGACGTACATAGCCTAATATAAGAACAATTCGTACCTACAAATTAAACCAAACATTGTAGAAATAATAAGAAGATTCAAAATTGCTGATAACGCCAAGACATATGAGAAATATATTTTGCAGTCTGCGGAAATTTGTCATGGAACATATCAGTTTATTCTGAAGCAGTGATGTTGAACATGGGTGCACTCATTAGTCGAGCAGAGAGTAGCAATTTTGCAAGAATGAGTTCTAAACTGATTTTTAATTGATCTATTATCAGATTTTTCATTCTTGATCGAAAATTTTTCTCTATGCAGCAAATAACCATCAAAAGTTTAAAATTGAGAAAATATGTTTCCCGAATTATCAAGGGGAAGGATTTTTCAACCAATAGATAAAATTTGTATACAAAATTTCATATTTTTGTGGTCGAAACTCAACTGTTTTACAGAAAATCTTCCTTAGCTCAGGGAGTCGACAGTTTGCAACAAAAAAAGAAAAAAAACGTTACATCCCGAATCATTCCAGGTGATAATATCGAGATCCTCTCTAATGTAACTTCTCAATAAATGCTTCAGGAGGATTATTTTGTCTTGACAAAAAAATAGGTGATTTTTATTTTCAGATAGAGATCATTAACACTGTAAGCTTTATAAGAAAATGAGGGGAATTCTTCCACTTTCACTGTTAAACCTTATTATTTTGTCTTTCGGCCCTAAATACTTGATGAGCGATTTCCGGCGCTTGGATTCACGGGTGATTGTATACAAGATCCGGAAGCAAGTCCACATTTCCATTTTCCACCAAAAGGAAAAAAACCACCACAGTACTCAGCGTCCGAATCAGAATTCGAATCCGAAGAAAATATCGGTGTCAGAACCACAAGGGACAACATTTCCTTGTATAGCTGCGTGTAATCATAACGGCAGTTACTGCGATGTTGATAAACACTGCATTTGTACCGGTTGTTAGGTAAGGTCATACATAAATATTTTATTGTAAAAGTAATGATCTTCGAACATATGATGAATACTATCCTTCCTACAGTCTCCTCACTTTCTTGTTGATCTAACTCACTATGTACTATCTCTCTATCTTTTTTATCCCTCCTTTTCCTTGATTACTTTTCCTCCTCTGATTCGCTCTGCTACCTTAACTTCCTCATCTCCGTTTATCCAAACCTTGCTTCTTCTTTAGCATACACATTCCATACGCTTGCTTTCTCCCCCCATTACTTCCTCACTCTTACCACACTTTGGTTCATGGAAAAATATCCTGAAACGTACTTTTTTCCCACTTTCTCATAGACCTAATCTCAAATGACTTTCACTCCTCATCCTTTCATTCTTCCTATAGTTATAGATCCGTACACACATCTACTCTTACCTCTCTGATATCATCAATAACCCGCCACTCCTGAAACATCTGCTCATATTTCTTTTCCCTGTTTCCTATTCTATGTTTACTATGGCTACGAATCTCCACCTTTACTTCACCATCCTTCCTTTACTTTTCATTTCCACATTACTTTATGCCTCATAATTTTTTCTCAGGCTGCATTCCTGGTTAATCATTCATTATAAGTTTCATCACGATTCGAAACAGAAACGAGAACACATCATTGGAGAACACAAGTTCTATGTAAGGCTGCGTGTGAAGGGTATGGTTACTGCAGTTTTGATAAACAACGAATTTTTATCAATAGTTATGTAAGAACTTGCACAAATCAATGATTGCGGAAGGAATTATCTTCGAACAAATTATGGATACTGCCTGCTTCTACTATCTCCTCACTCTCCCTTAAACCCTACTTATCCTTCCAAAATCTAACTATCCTCTTTCTCATCGCTAGGATTTGCTTCTGCTTTCCTCTTCCACCTTTACATTTCCTAATTTTATGAATTACTATTCCTTTTTCCTTGTTTTACACTCTTCCAACTTATCCAACCACCCCTTTTTCAAACCTTGCTTACTCTTCTGCATTCATAACCCTTCTGCACAGTCGCTTCTCTCCTTACTTCCTCACACTTTTCTCACTTCGATTTCTGGAAACATATTCTACTACATATCCCTTTTGTTATTCTCTCATTGACTTTATTTTCTATAACTTTCGCCTCTCACGTTACCATCACTCCCTCACATCTACTTCCGTACACATATTCCCTCTTGCCTCATTCTGTTATGGACAATCATCTCCCTCTCCTCAACCATATCTACACATTCTCATTCCTTATCAACTATCTATTATTCGTTGTTGATAAGTATCTCTTCTTTAACCTAATTATCCTTTCTTTTCTTACCGTTCTCCCATTTTCAAACGCCTCTCAATTTTTTCCCAGGATTCTCTTTTGCACTTCTATCTCCTTCATTCAATTGCCTTTCCCCTTTCTTACTGTTCCCCTCCTGCAAAAATTGCAGGAAAATCAATAGATCCATTTTGCCGAAAATCGAAAACACGATTTCAATGGCAGCCTCTTCTTATCTTCAGATTCCTGCTACAACTTTCCCTTCTGTCTAGAGGATTCTAAACGAACCGCGCATTGAAACGTGCGTGGACGATAATGAAATACTATGGAAATCTATTAAAGTAATTAGTTCTCAAATGATCTTTCCTTGTTTGTCTACTCTGCTTCATACTAATATAATCCGATATTGATTATCCGACATCGTAAGAAGCATCTATTTATGAAGGTGCCTATCCAAAAATTGAATATTGAGTATTGAATATTATTGATTGTAGCATCACGATCTTCCTTCTCTTGAATGCCAATGTCATCACCTAGTTTGATATCACATGAGTAAACTTCATTTTCAAGGTAGCAAAGTAGTCTTCAACTCCCGGAAGAAATGTATTGATTAGCAAGATGATACGCTGACTTCAGCCATAGGAGGAGTCACACAAATATGATCCACGCATGGACTTTGCTGAACCTTATCAGCGACCTCTTTCTTGCAAGCTCCTCTCTTAAGTATCACGAAAGAACTTTTTCTCCCGGATATATTTTCTGCAACTCATGCTGCACTTTGTCGACGTACTACTTAGTGCTTCTTGAAATATTCTATTTAGGCCTAGTGTTTACTGTATCCGCTAACGCACCATGGCTCTCGCCTAATTCACGTGCAACAATTGTGCATCCCAGCGTCCGGATGGTTTCTTGATCATTCCGTGCTTTCCTTAATGTTAAAGCTGTCTGTTGAACTGAGTATAGAAGGCTTCTCTTGGTTAACTATGGTTTTCTTCTGAATACGGATTCACCTTTGTTTGTTTCCTCCGTACATTTTTGTGTCACGACTATTACCTTCCGATCGCTTTCTATAACACCCAGAAGCCTCTGAATATCCATTTTCGAGACATTCGATTACCATGCACAAGATTCATTCGCTCCTGGAAACGAGTTTCCGTTTCTATTAGCCCTAGTAAGCTGCACCTGCAACCTGCACTTTTTCTTTTCCACAATACATATTTAATTTCTGTTCTGCTTTTGTTTCTAGTAAGCATCTATCTATAGCCACACCTGGGTGTATTTGAAACAAGTATCATCTTACTCATCACATACAAATGCCACAGTTTTTTGACTATCAGAGTCTCCAAATTACAGTGATCCTCCGACAGTCACCGTAGGCAAACTGCGTTTGTCTTTGGACACTCATTATCTGCGATGATGTGGTCTTTGGACTGCCGTAGTTCTTGAACTCCAATGGTTTGTGGATCGCTGTTGTCCTTGAAGTTCTTCAATATTTGAAGATATGTTCTCATCAGATTAGAGCCGCCTCTAGAGTGCCGTTGTTCATGGACCGTCGTGAGATGGTCTTCAGACTGCTGTGGTTTGTGGCGAGTTGTGATTTTTCAACTGCTGTGGTTTCAAATCAAAGAAGTTCCCAAACCCTTGTGATCCTTGAGTATGTTAGTCCCTTGAATGCTATTGCAATTGAATTGTTGTTTTCAGAACTTTTGTGATCTTTGAAATGCCATTGTTGGACTCTATGGTGCTTTGACTGCTGTGGTCAATAAATCGCTGTGATCTCCCATGTGATAAAATTATACGAGCCAGTAAAACATGGAAATTCAGTCGTTTAAAGCTTCAAATAGATGTCGGAGTTAAAATCGATGCACTTTCATTTAAATAAAATTCAAGCATGAATTCAGGCAATGATAACATTGATCATTGATTAGAGCGAATCTCCGCGGAAACATCAACAATGTCAGAGGTCAGATGAATAATTCAATAAAATCCAAATCGAAATGTAATAGCTATATTTTAAACAAAATGAAATTTTCGTCTATGTGACTTAAAAGCAAATTAATAGTATGTACAGAATAATAAAATATCGACCAACAAATTCCAAGGAACGGATATTAAAAAATTTCTATACACGTACACACATACATTTACACTTAAAAAAAAAAATATTTAGGCGTGAATTATTTTATAGAGTCATAATAACCTGTCTCCTTTAATTGAACAGTATCCACTGAAGGATTAGTGGCAGTGGAATAGATCGCCGGTAGATCGCCGGTTGGATGTGGCAGTAGATAAGGTTCGTCTAGTACGGCATTTTTAGATCCGGCTAATAGCCCAGAATTTGATAGAATCTCCCTTAGTAAAAATGCGTATGCCAAACTAGTGAATCCAAATCCAGGAATTCGGTTTAAATATTATTACAATAAAATGAATACTGAGAGTAAAACACGCCACGCTTTTCGGTCGTAGTACAAAACTCACACCGCCAAACGTGGCGTTAACAAACCAATAAAACACAAAAGATCTCCACGGAGATGCGATATGACCGTGCGATCGTTTCTAAATGGAGGAAAGCACAACTCCCATTTCCCCACCTTCTCCTTATTTCCCGCCTAAGGCAGCGCCTTGTGACAAAAGGCCTCAAACCAATGTCAATTCATCACGGAACATCGAAATTATTTCGCTTTGCGCGAGAAATTGGCGTGTACATGCGCACGGAGAAATTATGGTTAAAATCTCATCTCAACGACACATATGAAATATTACATTCCTTTCACCCATCTGTCGCAGTCCTCAAAATACCGTAATCGTTAAACTGCCGTGATCCTTAGACACTGCAGTATAGTCATAGCATAACTTGTGCCTGATGGAAGAACGGATTATTCCTTTCAAAAAAATTCACCTTCGTGAATTTCTTCTAGGAGAAAAGATAGGAAGGTTTAGACTAAGGAAATGTTTAGTTAAAAAAAGATAACTCAGTTTTATCATACAAGCAAATACAGGAGGGGAGTGATCGGGAATTCGACTTATAGAGGTTCGAGTTATCGAGTATGCACGGTATATATATATACATATATAAATATATAAATA
>WSXT02092585.1:0-11678 GCA_011762715.2 Neuroterus valhalla
AGGGGGGGGGGGGTTGAAATAAAAGAATAATAGCACACTACGAATGACGTAAAAGGAATGTAACAGATGAGAAGAAAAGTTGATAAAATTGTGGGGTAAGTGGGAGAAGGAATAATAATAATTGGTGATTATGGTGAATGGATGGAATAAAAGGGGTAAAAAACAGGAATAATGATGTAGTTAATAAGAAGGGTGGGAAATTAATTAAAATGATGGATGAAAAATAAAGGTGTACACCATACACCTTGGAGGAAAAAAGTAAAGGGGACGATAAAGAGCATTCACAAATAAAACAAAGAACAAGGGATAACTGGTAATAGAAGTGAAGATAATGAAAGAGGAAAATTATGATGAAGAAAGAGTGAAAAAGATTGAAGGTGAAAGAGAATATAGGATAGACCACTAAAATTTAGCTAAACCATAAATTAGGAATAAGCAGTTTATAGAAAATTCGAGGGAATGTTAATTCATAATGATGATGGAAACATGAGTAGGTCAGAAGGGAAAGAAATGATTAGCAGTAATGCTACTTAAATGATGTAGATGGAAGGTACAAAAGATAAGAATAATGAATATAAAACGCCGAGGAAGGGAAGGAACGCTAATGAAAATAAGAAAATATTTGATGGCGAAGAAAAAAGAGAGAGATTCCAGATAACGGGATGGAAGATTTTTGTAAGAAGAGTTGAAACTAAGAGATGATGGGTACAAGGCAGGATGTGTAATCATGGATTAAGATATAGAGAAAAATACGAAGTTGTTCAAGGACTGTCCGGAGAAAAAGAAGACGGAGTGAATATGAATATAGTTACGAGTATTTCAGAGGATGAATTAAGAAAGAAAATCAGTAAGGGAGGCAGGAGAGGTAGCTGAGATGGAGAATGTGGCAGTGAAAATAACAAAGGATAGAATTTTACAAATATAATAGTGAAATCAGAAGGGTCATGAGGAGAAAGGAATAGAGCAGGTATTGATGAAATCCTGTTATGACTTTAATTATTTAGAGAAAAGGAATAGCAAGGAAGATGATATGCGATTGGGTACAGAGATGGGAGAAACGATCAGAATAATGGAGAGGAGGGACACTGGTTCTAACAGTGGAAAAGAAATCAAGAAGACTCGAAGGTTGCAAGGAAGTGACGTTGATGCCGATATTAAATAAGAGTGATATAGGGATAACTTCACGTTGCTCGCAAAGACTGAGGAAGGGCTGGTAAGTTAAATAAAAGACTAAGGAACAGATTTTGATAGAGAAAAACTAAGACATAGATTGAGAAAGACTAAAGCAGTATTGACAAGGTTCAAAAAAAAGAAGAGGAAAAAGGGAAAATGGACAGCGAAATCGAGAGGAGGAAAGTTGAAGGAGGTGTAGGAATAGGAAAGGCCCACAATTTCCCCGTCAACTTCTTTTCTCTTATTAAGTTCAAATTGTTTTGGAATTTTTCTGAGTTTTTTTATCCTATTCTTACTATGTCCACATGTCTTACAGTCTTCTCATTTTCACCCTTCCCTTCTTTCCTACTTCTTACCTTCTTCACACCTTACTGACACTCACTTTCCTTATTTCTACCTTACTTCTTTTTACTTGCTTCTACACACCTTTGCTTCCTTTCACTTTCCCGCTCCTTCCTTATATCTCCTTCCTTCCTCCTTTTCATTTTCATTTCTCTTCCTCCTTTCCCCCTTTTCATTTCACTTCTCTTCCCATGATTTCATTTTATCACCTTTTACTGTAAATAGCCTTATTTCTTTTTTCTCACTTTTTCCCCCATTCATCATCATTTTTCCCAACCCTTCTTCACCCATTTTTTCTTATATTTCCTTATTTACCCCAATTATTCTCACATTCTTTCAATTTTTCCCCCTTTCATTTCTCTTCCTCAAATTTTATGTTATCACTCGTTACTCTGCATCGCCTTCTTTTCTTCTTTCTCAGTAATTCCCTTGTTTATCATCACCTCCCTCTACATCTTTCTCCCTTACTTCCTTATCGCCATTTTCCCTCCTCATACTTCCCCCTCCTTATTCAATTTATCTCTTACTTGTTTACTGCTCACTCTTCTAACGGTTCCCTACTCATCACTTATCTAACACCTTACTCCCACTCACATTCCTCATTCCAACTCCTACTCTCCCCCCCCCCTTCATTTCACGACAAGCTGGCACAGCTGGTATTGAGCCGAAAGGCAAAGATATGGAAAGAAAGGAAGGAGATTCCTAACTTCCATAAGGAACATAAAATACGTACATTACGAGCAGAATAAAGAACTCGAATTCATTTGGTGAGAGGAAATGCTCAAAGGAACATATTGACGTCAAGAACAAGAGATACAGAGATTTAGGCACAATAGAAGACAAAAAAAAAGGTTTCCTTGAATGAATGATAAGAAATGAAGCAATGCAATTGATGGACGGATATACGCGGATAAAGATCCAAATGCAAAGAATGGTATAAGATGATGGGAAGAAAATTATTGCCAAAATACTCGATGGAAGGAAAAAGGAATGAAAATAAATAAACAAGAAAAGATAAATGAAGACAAGGAATTGAAGTAAGGGAAGTACTTTATCAAGTAGAGGACAGAAGAAGAAGGGTAGCGAATAAGTAGAGGACACATACGATCATATATGGAACGGTTGAATAGGAAGAGTAGAAGAAGTGTTGAAAACCAGAAAACGTAGAGAATATACAAGAGGACGAATTTCCATAAAAAGTATTTATGAAGAAAACAAAAAATACTAGAGGTGTAAAGGAAGAAGAAAAAGAGCGTGTAGAGGAGAGAAAGTAGAGAACAAGCTAGAAGGAGAAAAAGGAAGAAACATAGATGACTTACATGTTAATTAACTCCGTCACACTATGTTCCCGAGGATAAGGAACTCTATGTGTTTAATAAAGAATAAGTCAGAAGGAGAAGTGTATAAATATTGTTGTAAATATGTAAAGGAATATAATTGATTCAAACTCTAAGGGGACCCATCAAATGGAAAGAAGGAAGACTGATTTAAGTTAAAAGTCAAATTGGAACAGAAGGATGGACTCGAAAGTTCATCAATATAGTAACAAGGATGAGAACGAGACTGGGGGATAATTTGACCATAGGAATAGATTATTAGAAGATGAATGGATGGATGGATTATTTGAAGATCATTCCAGAAAAAAAAGAGAGTCGAAGGTGTTGCTTCTGAAGTTACTGATTCATGAAGTGGTGATCGGAAAGTTGATAGAGTATGGAGAGGTATAAGAGTTGGATAAGGAGACTATTTTAAAGACTTTAAGACTAGATAATTATTCATCATAGTGTATCATCTCAAAGAAGGTAGATAGAACGATAATGGAATTAAGGTTATGTAGTGAAACTTGCAAATGTAAAGATAGATTTATGGATATTGATCACAGAACAATAGTCAAATCATATCTCAAGGTAAGAGAAAGTGTAGAGAAGGAGTGTGAGCGAATCAGAGTAAGGTAAATGTATACTGAGAGATTTTATTGGGCTGAAGAGTAAGTTTAGGAAATAAGGAATTACTTCAGAATAAATTTGTTGGATAAGAAAAAGAGAGAATATGCATGCTTTGTTAAAGAAAAGTTACATTTGAGAGGAGGAGAGTACATTCAAACAAATGATAAGGTTTTTATCGACAAAGGGTAAAATATCATGGTTGCAAGTGAGTTTTTCAGCATGGAATATCAGGAGCTTCTATCATTTCGTTAACTACCCCTAGCATAGAATCGCATTCTCATTCTCGTCTGCTGTAACTGGCAACAATCTCGTTTCATTGCCACTTTTCGAGCTAGCGTTGCAAAGAGAAATTTTATTTATACCTGGAAACCGCAAACCTGGATCGTTCATGAATTTTTATTGACTATTTTTATTGTATTTTTTCTGTTTCTTTTGGATAGGTTTGACAATTGAGATCCTCGTATTTGTTTTTTTCTAGAAATCGATCTGCAGCTAACAATTTCAACGTGATAACAAATATGTGTCGCCTTGGAAGGGAACACTATAAAAGGAGGCGAAACATTGTTGATGGGATCACAAAGACTAGAATTGGATGTCAAGAATATAGAATTCATCCGCTTCTGAAAGGATTATCTAAATTCATGAGGCTATTGGTCCAAATTCGGTTTGACATCGGGTGCATTCACTTCGCTGAACATCTCTATTATTTGATATCAAGTTTCGAATCAGAATATTTAACTTTTAGGGATTTTTGTATCGACTTTTCTAATAGAGCCGTCCGTAAACTTAGGTTGCTACTTTCCCATTTTCATACTCTTGTTACGAATTATTTCCGTTCTTTATTCTTCGAAGGGCTTCTTTTTTTTCCTTCTTTTGGTATGGTTTTTTGGTCAAACTCAAACTGAATTGATAGGGAAAAATAGGAAAATTCAAACATTTTGGTGTTTGGGGTTATTTTCTACAGATAAAAAATCTACTGTTATACTTCTTTTCCTTCATTCATAATGTCACACTTCCATGTAAATTCGGTTTCCTTTTTTCCTCCCCGACACTCCTTCATTCTTTCTCTTCTATTTTCCTGGTTTTTCCTATTTCTTTCATCTATTTTCCTCACAGTTCATCTTCCCTTAAAATGTCCCAACCTTTTTCTTGTGATCCTAACCTCTCTTCCTTTCCTCACATACAACTTTCTCATACATGTTCCTATGTCTCTTTCACCTCTTCTCATACATTCCTTACTTCATGTCGTTCCCTAGTCTCTATCGAGCTATTTTCGTCTATTTATTTTCCTTTAATCTTCTTCTTAGATATTTTTGCGATCCATTTTCCATTTACCTTATTCACTCACTATTAAACCTTTTTAATATTCTTCGCATCTCAATTCTGCAATCCTCTCCAATCAGTCTGTTACTAGTATTCCCCTATTCCTTTTTTTCCGATTTCTCCTTACCTTTAGTGCTTTCTGCTCCTAACTCACGATCTCTGAACAATTCTTTTTTTCCTTTTCCTAATCGCGTTAATTCTACACCCTTCTTTACTTTTCCCTTACCGCTTCTTAACACTCTCTTTGGTACTCCCTCCTCTTCTGCTCTTTTCGTTCTTCTTCGAATAACTACGTCTCCTTTTTCTCTGCCCCTGTCCTCCAATTTTCCACAGAGTGCTCCTTTCACATCATAACTAATATGCTATTCTATATCCACTTTTTGCATAATTTCGAGTCATCTACCATCTACTTTCTCTCCTCCTTACACATCTTTCTCTATTCCTTCTCATCCTTCCTTTCTTCTCTTCTTATTCATTCACCCAGCACCCCTTCACCCATGCAATCGACCTTTCCTCCCCTCTTTCATGCAGTATCTTTATTTATTTTACTTGTTTTCATTTACCTCGATGCTTATTCCACTTTTTTCCACCTTCTCGCATTCTCTTACCGAGTGTTCCACCTTTGCCAACCCCTTTGCTCACGACTCGCACATTCTCTTCTTCTGCAGAAGCCAGAACCTTTTAAAGCCGTCTATGCTTCCACCTCTCACCCTCGCTATATCTCCAGACTTCCTTTCTCTCCTTCTTCACACAAATTTCGCGGTCTCTCCATTGGCATGATCCAGCAATATTTTTCAAAGGACCTTGATCCTCTAGGCCTCTCCTTGTGTCTTCTTTCTCTCTCTCCATGCCTTTCTTCTTAAGAATCTCATACACCTTTCTTCTTCCTCGTGATTTCTCTTCACATCACCCCCCTGCAGCCCATTCAACCCAAAATACTTTTCTCTCTCGTCCTCTATCTTCCCATCTTCTCACCCCTTCTCCTCTTCCCACTGAAATCCCCTCACTAGCCTACTCCCCCTCTCTTCCAAGGATATTTTCTCATTCTTACTCGCTCAGCCACCTTTCCTGTACCCTAAGCCAACTGTAAACAACCTCTTTCCCAATCCCCCCTGCCTTATCATGGCACCCCCCCCCCCTTCTCTCGCTCTCTCTTTCTTTCTTTCTTTCTTTTGGCCATTCTCTTCTTCATTCCTACTGAATATAAAACCGAAGTGAACAGAATCTTTAACCTCCTGCACTGTCGTCCTCTTCCACTTCCAATCTTCTCCTTCATTCCTTCAACCTGTTGTTGGTGATAGTAGACTGTGCTAGTTGACAGGTGCAGATATGATTACGCGGCATTTGTGCTGAAGGTGTGAGTGAAGGTTGATGGTGGAAGCTAAGGTGGCGAGTGAGGGTGTGGAAGGTTTGTGAAGGGTAGAAGAAGGAGTGATTGATGCGTGGGGAAGGTGGAGTTAGATGGAATAGACAATTAGGTTGAGGAGAAGAAAGGTGAGTTGTTACTTGGGTGATCAAGTTGTTGAGAAGAGCAGGAAAGTTCATATAAGTGTAAGGGAGAATGAGTGATGTATGGGTGGACGGTGAAGTAATAAAAGGAATAAGGTACACGTAAGAAGTGGAGAGGCGTTGCAGTAGAGCGGGAACGCAGTAAAGAAACATCTGTCGGAAGCAGCAGGCAGTCACCGCAGTGGTAGTAGTCTTCGTTACCGGTACAGGAGTAGGCAAAGACCTGGGATGAGAGAGACAACGAGAGAGCTGAGAGTGAGGCAGACGGGAAGGAATCAGTGTATTCGACATTAAGCTCGGTGTCTAGCGGTCCGGGAAGTAAGGGGAATTGGCTGGATTGGGAGAGTGGAAGAAATGGGAAGGCAAGAGATACGCCAGACAAGGAAAGCAATAGAACCCTCAGGTAAGCTACAAAAATGGGAGAACAGCTGGAGAAGGAGACGATAGGGTTTGTGATTTCGGTATAGGGAGTTACAAAAGTGAGGGTAAAAAGATGTGTGCAAAAGAAAAGAAAAGGTAAGAAGGAAAAAGGAATGGTGGAACCATGGTGGGCTAATGAATGCAGAAAGACAAAGGATAGGGTTAACAAGCGCCATTGCGTATGATGAACGTAACATACGAACATTGATTCATGCCGAAAATGAGGAAATATCGACATCTTGAACTGTTTTAATTAGGGAGAAGGTGGTTCGATAGGGAAATATTCTAAGAAGAAGTTTGCGGAAGAAAAGAACGGTAGTAAGAATAGAGAAAGGGGATCGAACGAGGAAAAATGTCAGGAAATGTACAGAACTCTTGCTTCAGGAAAGGAAAAAAAGAGAGAGAAGAGAAGAAAGAAGGAATGAGACATAAATCAGAAAGAAAATAGCTTTAGCTAAAACAGGAAATGGCGGAGTAGAAAAAGGTAGAAGATTCGAAAAGTAGAATTGAATAGTGGAAACCATGACTAGAATATTTAGTATTTAGGAAAGTGAGAATAATGATATGAAAATGGTGAGAAGAATAGAAATGAAAAAAGGAGGTAAAAGAAAAGAATTGAAATGAGGGGCCTTAAAACAAAGGAAAAGGAGCTGGAAGGAGCGATGGAAGAAGCGATCATCAAAAAATAAGATATAGGAAAAAAAAGGTACAAGATATGTGGAACAGTTGAAAGCGGCAGTAATGATGGAAAACAGGCCCGACGAACGAAGGATGGGAGAGAGCAAAGGTGGGGTTACCTGGCGAATACAGTAAGCAGGTTCAAAATTTTGAGAGAAGGAAAAAGAGAGACAGATTCATAGAAAGAATTCTTATAAGAATAAGGGAAGAGTATATAACAGAGAAGGATATGAGTGTAATGACGAAGGAAACCGAAGAAATAATGGAAGGACAGATGAAGATAGAAGAAGAAAAATAGAAGATAGTGGAAGAATGTGTGAATGGGGATATGCAGGAAAAATCTTAGGAGTTTGAAGAACTAATGGAAGAATATGAAGAAGTAATTGATCGTGTAGGAAGGAGAACATACTGCAAGGACAGGAGATAGAGGAGGAAGGGAATAAGAAGGGAGCAAGCAGAGAAGAAAATGCAAGGATCAGTTACTGAATGGTTATGTTCTATCTGAATTGGGAAGAAAGAATGAGATCGGAAAGGTATACATACACGTTCAGGAGGTGAAGAAGGACCAATCATTGATTATGAGACATTGGTGAACAAGGTGAAAGAAGGTCTAGAAACTAGAGGCAGAAGAATATATAGATTATGATCACTTTCCGAAAAGACTGACATTAGTGGGTAGAATGGTCCAAGCATAAGGAAAATTAGTAAGGATGGAGTTCGAAATTGAAGAGATCAGGAATGTAAAGAGATAAAGAAGGAAATGATTAAAAGATAGAGGAAGGAGAAAGCAGTGGAGGTGAATATAGAAAGGAAGGGAGGAATATACTGAGATTTATGTTAAGAACAAAGGGGAAAAAAATAAGGTCTGGAGAAAAGGCAGAGAAGGTAAGTTCGGGAGAGGAGGTTCGATAAGTTTGGTAAGCTTCAAAAAGAAGCAGAAGGGTTAACAAGAATATCGAGGAAGCAGCATGATAAAGGATTGTATCGCTGCAAGGTTAGGGGAAAAATGTAAGGAAGGAAAAGAGGAAAGGGAAGGGGACGAGAAAGAGGACATAACAAGAGAAGAAATGATCCATTTTTAAGGAATAGTAGGAGAAGGGTCAGCTTCTGATTTTAAGGAAATTTTAAAATATACATGGAAGTGTAAGGGAAAGAAGTAAAATATGAGCAAGGATAATGAGCGGTAAGGCGTGCAGAGGAGAAGGATTGCCAGAGTTACGGAAAGAAGGGGTAGTGGTTCCAAAAAAGACGAGGTTTCAGGAAAGGATATGAGTGATGGACAACATATAATTTGAGAATTATCTCACATAGGAATGAATTAGAAGGTAGAAAGGACGAATGACTGAATCTCTCTTTGGATGACTGAATGAAAAGAGGAATGCTCGTGTCCTTATTAGCGGTATTTGATTTGCTGAACAAGAAAGAGGTAGAAAAAGAAACTGTGAGAAGAGGGATGGAAGAAGATCAGATAAAGAGGGTCCCATAAATATTCTGTGTGTCAAAAGGCAAGGTACGTGTAGCAGATTGAGGAGGAGTCAGTTTCTGCTGGTTGAGAAGAGTAAGACGAGAATCTCCTCCAGGCCTACTTCTGTTCAATATCTTATTCTTGGACTCGGAAGAGGGATCATACGGTAATGATGGCAGTGCATGAAGAAGTAATAAGAGTTTTTACGCAGGGTGAGGGCAATACTGGGATGGAAAAAAATTTAGGTGGCATTCACAAAAAAAAAAAAGTTTTTGGGAAAGTAGAGTAAAGAAGAGAGTATGTACTCAGATTTTGACGTCAGTAAAGATAGAAGAGGGCAAAGAGCTCAAATATCTGGTATGTATGTACCTTGGAAGCAAGTGGAAATCATACAGCACGTATAAGGGGAAGAATAACGGAAGTGACAAGGTTAATGAAGGTATGGAGAATAGAGAAGAGAAGGTTCGAGAATGATGAAAAAAGAACAATGTTGTTGTTTGTTACCCTGGTATGGCCAGTATCAGGATATTAATCAGAAGTATGGATATGGAAGGAAAGGGAATGATAGAGAGGTTATAGGAAAGACATGGAAATGTACTCAAAAAGTAGATTGGAATATGCCTGTGTTGTTGTGAAAGAGGGAGAGCAAAGGCATTGTTTGGGTCCAAGAGTGGGTAAAAAGGGAGTTCTTTACGAATAGAGATATGGGAGATAGAATGGGAGTAAACTTTGAAGAATCAATGGAAAAAAATAAGGAAAGAAAATCCATTGAAAGAGTGGAAAATATTAAGGAGTGAATATATAATGTATGGGATGAGATATTGGAAGAGGAAAGATTACCAAAGTATTTGAGAAAGGGATATGGAGAGTGGAGATAGGAAAGAATTGCAAGATTTAGATTGAGGAACGAGGTCAGGGGAGCGACGTATAAGAAAAGAAAGGATAAAAAGAAGTGCAGAATATGTGGATGGGAAGAAGAAATATGGATGCGTGTCTGGTATGGTTGCACGAGAAGGAGGGAGGGTAGGAGACGATAGCCATGATTCGTTCAGGAAATCGTAGGAGTAGAAGGGATTAGAGGAGAATGGGTAAAGAAAGTAGAGGAAGCTAGAAGAGGGGAAGGAGAAGAAAGTGGGTGAGGGGGGGGGGTGGTGCAACGAGGCAAAAATCACACAGAAAAATAATAGTAGAAGTGGAAGAGAAAAGAAATGAAGAAGGAAAAGAAATATTGATAGAGAGAGAGAGGGGGGGGGGAACAGACAAAAAAGAAAGTATGCAAATTCTTCGGTTCGAAGCCAGGGTTAAATCCTATATTATGGTGGGGGAAACTCATACACATTATTTATAAATTCATTTATTCCCCTGCTACCTGGTATTCACGCCTCAAGCACGATAGCATATTTTCTTGAATGCGACGCGCAGGGCCGTCATTCTCCTGATAAACGATTATCGTACATCTTCTTGGTACGCGAACCAATACCCGTTACTCCCCTGCATCCTAGAAAAATTCGGGATCGCTTACTCAGCCTGCTTCCAATTCGGGATAAAAAAAGGTTTTTTTTACGGGGATTAATAAAAAACTTTGTAAAACTCTGCACCAAGGGTGATTGCTAGAGAGATTGATTGGTAACACATTCATGTCGGAGCTTTGATGTGTAAGGAACATATCTTTGCAATCATCAACACGTCACTCATTGATTTATCTGAAACCCATTTTGAAACTAAATCATCATTTTTCAAAATAAAAGTCGTACTTGAGCTAGTGAGATTTCTTACGATAGAGATGGAATATTTATCAAAATCTTTGGACTTGAAACTGTAACAACAAAACTCTCACGATAGGAAATGTTTTCCAACAATTTACTTTATACGAAATGAGACCGACAGTCATCGAAATACATGAATTTCAATCTGGATGGTTGATATTTGAATTGAAGAAGATACATTTTCAATGAAGATTTCCGAGAAAAAGGTCGGATTATCTTGAATCATTTGGAATAACTTTTGGAATAAAAAAAACTGATTTTCAACTAAATTTATACATTTTCAACCAAATATTTGAATTTTCGTTTGAGAACTATAGACTCTCAACGAGAATAAAAATTATGTTCCCCCTAATTTTTTAATTTTTAATAGGAGAAATAAGTCTTTGAACAAACAAAGAAGTTACGATGAAGAAGAGGCTTTTCCAATCAGAAAGGTAATAGTAAAATGAGTGTGAGTAGATTTGTAACCAAGAAGTTAAATTTCCTATTAGGAAAATTATTCCTAAGAAAAGTTTTTGAATCCCTAATCAACACCATATGATTTCTAAGCAATCAGTTACATGTTCTACCAGGAGGTCAAATTTTGATTATAAATATGAACTTTTGAAAAATTCATGAATTTTCAACTAGACGGTTAAGTTGTTAACCAAGAGGCTTATCCTACATTGTAATTTATTCTCTTCCCTTTTACGGGTTTGGGGGCATCCGTTCCCTTTACAATAGGTTTCATTAGTGCCTTTAACTACTTATTCTAGCTTAAGTATAACGCATAAAAACTATTTTTCCGGCTATTTGCTACTATTTACATCGATACAAAGTTCGCATGATCGAACTTCCAGGGCTTCCGTTTCCTCTGACCTTCTCTCAATTTTAAATATATCTCAAATTTTTACTCTATTACTCTAACGTCTTTTTAAACGGATAAACCCTTGGCTTTTTCTTCCCTAAGTTCTTCCAGTGTCCTATCCATTCTACTCCTTGACCACTTTCATCCAATATTCCTCTCACACAATCACTCACACTTCTTCCTTCCTCTCTCTCTCCAGTGCACACCTC
>WSXT02092596.1:0-11677 GCA_011762715.2 Neuroterus valhalla
ATTCGGATCCAATCGGATTGGCCATTCGGATTAAAAAGGATTAGGTGTTAGTTTCAGAGAAGTATCGGATTCATTCGAACTGAATTTGATTCCGACGCATGGATTAGAAAGGATTGAGCATTCATTTCGGATGACTTCGGAATGGTTCGTATACAGATTCCGGAATGATTCGGTAGAGTTCGGATTTGTTCGGAATAAATTCCAATCCGAACCTTCCGCTAGGATATCTACAATTTATCTTACCAAATAAATGAAAATTGAAGAAAAAACCACAAGTCCATAGAAAAGTTTTCCATGATAATTTTTAGTTCAAAACAATGTTATATTAAATAAGCATTTTGAATAATTAGGTTACATAACCTTTATAGAAGCTCTTTTTACACAAATTTCAAATTTGAACTGTTATCTAAACTGTCATCTTATTGAGATGAAAACTAAAATGCTGTTGTAGAAAATGCAATAATCATTAAGAAAATGTTTAAGGATTTTTTGAACTCTAAGAGTTACATTTCATTCAATTTTTATGGACGGACAAAACATGCCACCTTACAGGTTAGAACTTATGTCAGCAAACAAATTTTAAGGTTGCGTATCATTTCTAACGTTAATCTTTTACCTTGATTTGGTTCTATATTTAAAATTTTAACATTCTCAATATTAAAATTAAAACTATGTGATTTAGAAAAAGCATGTTTTGCTAATGCTGTATTATCTTTATTTTTTTCTACAGATTTCTCAAGTTCTCTGGTTCTGATGCCTGGAAGATTCCCCAATGTATGTCATTTCACAATTTAAACATAATATTTTATAAATACTATTACTTTATGGAATTTATCAAATGAATCTTCAAAATTTAGAAAAAGAATGTTGTCAACAATTTTTCAACAGAAAACACAATTCGGATATTAATTTTCTTTATTGAAAATTCTAAAAAGAACTTAATCAAAATCTTTAATTTATGGCATTACTATAATTTTGTTTTGATTTTCAAAATTGTATTTTTGTTTATTTGCATTTTCCAATCCAATAATAGACTTATGTCGTTCATAATCTTCATTTTTCACAAATCTAATGGATATCCATTTTTCAGTAAAGTATCTTTTACAATATTCAAATTTTCTTTATGATATTTTATATCAGAAAATATGATAGCCCTATCTGCAAGACCAAAAATAACACCAATTTTATTATAAATTGGGTGATGCGAAGCGAGATTCAGAAAACGTCCTGACCATATTGGTTTGCGGAATCAATTACTTATAATTTTATTATTTTCTATTTTCAGTATCAGATCTAAGAAATTGATTTCACCTTCTTTTTCTAATTTAATAGTGAATGTTAGTTTATCATCTGCTAAATTAAACTTTTCAAGAATGTCATCTATTTTATTTTTTGGAAGACAAATTAACGTATCGACAATATATCCATAGTAAAAAATAATATTATAGTGTATATTATTCAGAATTTGTTTTTCTATATTTTCCATAACAATGTTTGCAGCAGCTGCTGAAATTAGTGACCCTATTGGTAGTCCAGAAATTCTTTAGGAACATTATTGAATTTGCAATAAGAAAATTCTAAGCATAAACTGAGAATTTCATTGAAGTCCTTTTTATAGAGAAAAGTGTGTTGTTTAAGTTCTTTCTATCTATTATTTATGGAGTTTAAACTGATTTTCCAAGATATATTTGTGTACATAAAAACAATATCTAGAAATATGATGGTAAATCCCTTGGGAATTTTGATTTTGCCTATTTTAAGTTTAAATTCCCAACTGTCTCTTATGTGATAATCAGTTTTGCCTACTATTTTTTGTAGAGATTAAGCTAGACATTTTGATATAGTATGTACCGGTAACCTGGAAAAAATTTCAACTTTTTTTTTTAATTGAAAAATTTCAAATATAGAACCAAATGAAGATAAAAGCTTGACGTCAGAAATGATACATATAAAGAAAGAGAACAATGCGGTAAATTATAGAACTGATATTCAAAATCAAGTATTATTTATCACAGTCTGATTTCTCATATCAAAATTTAAAAATTTGCTACTTTCTCGGCTAAGAAACTCATCACATGACATCGTAACGTAATCTTAAAATTTGTCTGCTGTCATAAGCTCTAACCTGTTAAGTGGCACGTTTTGTCCGTCCATAAAAATTACTTAAAATGTAACTTTTATAGTTTAAACAATCCTAGGACATTTTCCTGAAGATTGTTGCATTTTTTACAACAGCATTTTAGTTTTCATTGCAATAAAATGACGTTTAATAACAGTTCAAATTGAAAATTTGTATAAAAAGAACTTCTATAAAGTTTATGTTACCTAACTATTTGACATCCTTATTAAAAAGACATTGTTTTAAACTAACAATCATCATCGGAAACTTTTATATGGACTTATGGTTTTTTATTCAATCTTCATTTAATTGGTAAGATAAATTGTAATATTAATTTCTTATAACTTGTGAATTCATAGATCTGCGTCGAAACGCCTTGTCATTATTAAAACATCAAAGATTTACATTCTTGTATTGTTTTTTGATTCGTAAAAGAATTTTGTTCACTTACATACAGAACCATTCTTTTCTTATGGCAGGAAGTGCACATCACAAAAATGGCAGTATATCTCCTAGGCAACAATTTTTTTTATTAATACATTATTTAAGTTCTTCAATGACTTATGAAATGGATAAATAGCCGGACAAACATAACAGGCGGTCAAACCGTTTGCAGAAGCTCAGCAACCCCTATTGCTCGAGTCTACTAAATAATCTCGTAACATCTTAACAGGGTCGCTGAGAGGTTAGTTCGCAGTGTAAAGGAAAGCCCTTCGTCTTCTGGTTTCAAGAATCCCAGACAGAAGTGGGAAAAGAGGAAAGGGCAAAAACAGAAGCTGGTAATCGTAGGATTTGGTGAGCATCACGTGGTTCCTAGATCTTTTGAGGCAGTAAATCCCAGGATCTAGAACAGACCGACGTATCTGACCCTTGGGGAACTCTCCCGTTCATTAATCGACAATCCGGAAAAAAACGAAACGAAACAGAAGCAATTGAGAAATGAGGGAAGAAAAGAAACAGGTGCTCGGTCTCGAACATTTTGGCACTCGCTTTTGCAGTTGGCCGATTTACTACTTGCTTTCGCAATGGTATATATACCGCAAAACTGTGGCTAACCACAGGACAAGCGTAAGTAGTCATAAATTTTGAACTGTTAATATACCCTGGCAGTGCCTTTATGGAGACTCCACGGGTCGTAATATTTCCAGATTCTAACCTTGCAACCGTTGCACCCATTCTGGCAAGGCTGCAGTATTAGCGCCAGTTGTAATTTGTATTATTTCCTCAAGTCTAATTAAATATTATGGGAGCCGGTCCAGATTATAAGGCAGCATCTAGTTGAGATTTTAATTTGAGTTTCATTAAAAGTTGCTGCAGTCGGCAATGTGTAATGCGGGATGAGAGCTCGCAACAGAAAAACAATTAGTTCATAGGATGCTGGGATAAAAGTGAAAAACTATGCCACAGGAATAATTGTTGGAGGGAAATAATTATTTAAATCAAGAGAACTTCAGCAAGCATCTTTTGAAAGAATTCTTTTAGAATTCAATACTGATTCTTTCCTTCTCCCACAACGATTTGTTTCGATTTAAAAAGAAGCAGCTCAACTTCCTACTTTACAAGATTATTATTATCCCTAATCCACAGAACCATCAGAAACTATCCAAGTATTGCACAAGATTGGCAGGAAACTTTAAACTTATAAACTTATACGAACCAAGTTCATACCAATATCTCATTACTGTTTCATCGGCTTATCTAAGAACTTTTAGGTTTTTTATTTGCAGAGAAGTAAAGTTTTCTGATCATCCATATTCTACATACAGCGAGACGGAGAAGAAATTCGAATGGGGGGAAAAACTCGGTGAGCTGACAAATCAAACTGATTAAACTGGCATAGGTGAAATAGAAAACTGGAGGATATAGAATGTAAGGGCACACATTTACGGAATGCCCTTAGATATAGAAGGAACTTCACATCGATGGAATCAATCCACTTATATCCATCATTTCCCGTTCGCCATCGAACTCTCTCTCCTCTTCCACTGCCAATTCGCTCTCTTCTCTACTCTCTTCATCGCCTGTCCATCCACTCCTATGTTCGGATAAACACTCTGCTCCTAAACAAATACTCTATGGCGGCCGTTGGCTGAGTCCAAGTTTCAAGTGCTTGATGGTTCGAGAGCTTGTTTCTCTACTTGAACGAGTTGCTCCCTTTGCTCCTTGACAAGAGGTAGAGAGGAACTTCTTCTTGCCCCATCTTCAGAACGCAACTTCCATCGTACTTGTCCGAACGATGTTTCCTTAGTTAAGTAATTTTCAAGGCATATATGGGTTTACCTTCCTAGCTCAATTTGTTTCCAAATTATTTGTAAATTTTGAATGGTAGAAATAAATTCCAGCGTTTGAATAGACGGTTAAATCTAGAGGTAGAAAACAAGGATGTGGAAGAGGGCAATAGGGCTTATTTAACTCATTATATCAGATAATATAAACCTTTAATAAAATTGATTGATATAAACATAAGTTAGTTTAAACCAGTGGAAATTCACTGTTTTTCAGTAAAATTTCACTGATTGAAAAAGCTAGGAGTCGATCAATGAGAATCAGTGACAATTCACTTATTGGGTTAGTGGAACGTATTTCACTAGTTCTACCAGTAGAAAGAAATGTTTGAATGGCATTTTTTACCATAAACTGAACAAGATGTGCATACGAAGGCCACAGAATAATAGACTTTTAGTTTCTACTAAAGAAGGAAGTTAAAAAAGAATCAAATAAAATCTCCAACAAAAATGATAAGTGTCTAAGTAAAAAAAAAACCATTTCCTAATAGTTAAAATTTGACTCAAATATAAATAAATGTTGGATTGAATCCACTGAATGAACCAGCAGATATGAATCACGAGACAACCAGTGGTTTTGATGCCACTAATTCAATTCAGTAAAAACATTTTCAAAATCCTTTACTAACATTCACTGGTTCCCCAGTAAAAATGGGAAAAGTCACTGAGTTATCAGTGAGAACTAGGACTATTGATTGAAATAGGGACAATTTCACTGGTTCGAACAAAGAGAGTAGACATATGTATACGTACACGAGAACATAATTTATTTTTCACTAACTTTTTTCATTAATTTTGAATAGTTTAATGTCAATCATTCAATAATTGGTCGAGATATCCAATTAAAGTTAGAAAATCAATTTCCGATGCAACAGTTACGTGATTGTACGTGGCTCAGATTGACAAACACAAATATTGATGTGCCTACGTCACTCCAACTATATTTACCTGTATCAAAAAGCATGTCAACACGTCCATTTTACCAAAAGTTACAGGAGCGAGACGTGGAGAACATATAAAAAATTATAAACAGATAAGCCTTCTTTTTGCTGCGCATATTCGACTTAAAAGAACAGATTCTCAAGAAAATTCTAAAAGGACATCCCTTGTCGTCTTTATATAAATAAATGTAATTTTTTCCTGTATGCAACGATTCGATCCACTCTTAAATCAAAACTTTACACCTTGAAATTACGTTTGATGGCCAAAAAACTTATAAATTCGAAATTTGCTAAGGTGGTTCGGTCATGTTAGGTTAATGATGAAGCCTGGCAAAACAAGGTCCTGGCCTAGTGAACAAGCATAGGTCAAACTCGAATGAGGCGCATAACTAAACCCTAAATTTTGGTTTCCCCTGATATTTATTATTCCTGAATTCATTCGGAAAAATATCAGTTTGCTATAATTTCTATTTATTCTAATTGTTAATTAATTTATTTTTTTTTTCCGAATACTGTTTGTCATAATTATTATTGGCTAAAATTGGCTTTCAGATTCACTTATTCAAATTTCGCGATATCATTCAGCCAATCAGAATGCCAGACATGTGAGAACAGTTGTGAGTAAAATATTCCTTTAGATCGAAACAATATTTTTTGCTGGTGGATTTTTATGTAGATAATTGAAATCAGGTATTCATAATGAAAATCATGCTAAATGAAATTTTGTGCAAATAAAGTTTGTGTTACGTGCTTGTTTGGAACAATAGAAATTAGTTTAAATGGCAGTTATGATTGCAAAAATGATAGAAAATTGATATTTGGCCAAATGATTTTAGGTAAAATAAATATTAGAAAATAGTACATTTTGCGTGCAATTTACCCACTTGTGGTGATCGCGTTGCACTTTTGCACGTGACCACCACGCGTCGCAGTGGGACGAAATGAAAAAACGATATTCAAAATAACCCGTACGTCATAATTCTTCATCGATTTTCAATTTTTTTTTCATTCAGCAATAAATTCTTAAGGAATCTGTCGCGGCCGACTTTCAAATTTGTATTTGTTTTAATTTTTGTAGAGCTGCAAATAGCGAAAAAAATGTTGATTTGAAAATTTTTTCTTAATTCCCTGTGAAAATTTTTCTTAGTGGCATCAGGCCTCAAGTTAGATGCAAAAGGGTCAGCGGAAGTAACAAAAATTGTTGATATGTCAAGTTATTTGTTGTAAACAAATATTTGCAAAAAATAGCCAATATGATGGATTATGTTTTTGTGAAGTACATTTATGCATCGAAATCGCTTGTTCAGAGCAATGAGGTGAAGTGTGATCATGAAAATATGGTATCCGAAATGATTTTTTCAATTTATTAACAATTATTATAAAAAAATGCATGATTTGAACAGTTTTAGGCAGAAAATAACCGAATTTTCTTCCGATTGTCTTTGAATCTCATTACCTGTGATCCACTTTGATGTATTCTTGTCATCTGATATAATTTGCTGAATTTATTAACAATTACTGTAAATAAATTCATGACTTGAACAGTTTTGGGCAGAAAGGAACCAAACTTTCTTCTGGTTGTCTTTGAATATCACTGTCTTTGATGCTCATTGATATTTTTCGACTCAAAATATTTTTCAATATTTTTATAAACGAATCATTCGAACAAAATTTCCATTATGGAAATTTCATTATTGTTCAGTACTCCCATCGGCCTCGTATCTGAAGAAACTCAAGAAGCCCGTATTAAATATTTTGAACGGTTCCATGCATTCAATACTCGTAAGTGCAGTCGGTTAGCCACTAATACTAATATAGTGCATAAATTACTCATCTCATCGGAAAATATCAATGAGCATCACATGCAATGAGATTCGAAGGCAAACGGAAGAAAATATGGTTCGTTTTTACCGAAAACTGTTCAAATCATTTATTTATTAATAATAACTGTTTTTGAATTCAACAAATTATATCAGATAACAAAAATACATGAAAAAGGATCAAAGGCAATGAGATTCGAAGATAATCGGAAGAAAATATGGATCGTTTCTGTCTTAAACTGTTCGCATCTTGCATTTTTATGTAAATATTGATCATAAATTCACCAGAATATATCAGATGACAAAAATACATGAGAAAGAGTACAGGTAATGTTATTCGAAGACAGTTGGAAGAAAATTCGGTTCGTTTCTGCCTACAACTTTTCAAGTCATGCATTTGTTCATAATAATTATTGATGAATTTAACAAATTATATTATATGACATTTTCATGATGACACTTTGCCTCATTGCTCTAAACCAGTGATTTCGATGCATAAATATACTTCACAAAAACATAATCCATCATACTGGCTATTTGTAATACTGGCTAATTTTTTAAATCACATTTTTTTCGCTATTTGCAGCTGTATAAAAATTTAAAAAACGAAAATTAAAAAATCGACCTCGACAAGTTTATTAAGAATTTGATGTTTCATTTTTTCAAGAAAAAAAATTGAAAATCGATGAAGAATTGTGACCTACAGGTTATTTTGAACATCGTTTTTTCGTTTGCCCCACTGTGCACGTGTGTGAAAACCGCTTTTACGCACAAGTTGCGTACGATATTCCTTGACATAGTGTGCTTGTAAAATGCGTTTTTACACCCATATGAGTGCATAGAACGACTTATTGCGATACAATGTGAATAAAATATGGAGAAAAAACTACATCATCATATGACTATTCTCCGTTGGAAAATAATGATGTAACGATTGCATTTTCTTATTTTACGCACACTGTATCGTAACAAGTCGTCTTACGCACTCATATGGGTATGTAAAAACTCATATATGTGTGTAATATGAGTGCTTTACGCATACTATGTCAAGGAAAAAGATTTGAGGTATATTCATGCGCCCCAGCTTTGATGAAAAGCTTCGTCAGTCAAGGTTCGCTATTGATAGCCAGGCTAGATCACCAAGCCCATCCCAGGCTTGACCCTATAGTTTATCATTGATTCCCAGAAATCCTATATCTGGGCATTTTTATTCTGTTTTACCTAAAATTCATTGAAACGAAGTAATTTACCAGAAAGTCTCCTTTCATAGAATGTTTATCAGTGGTCCGGAATCTAAGAGAATGAATTTTATACAAATGTTGGAAATATTGTACTTCATACTATTGTTCGGAAGGAATAATCCTCTTATGAATGAAAAATTCCTTGCGAGTGGTATAAATTTCGAAACATCCAATCAGAGCAATAAATTCATGAGTATTTTTTCGCATACGGTATTGGACAAGGAAAATCAGTAATCGATGAGATGGCCAAAGAAAGTTTGGAATTTGCTCGGTCAGGCTGACTGGCTGGCTGGACTGGGTTCGGGACGGTAGCCGGGTACGATTAAATTGAAATTAGTAGCAGAACTTTTTAATTGCAGATTCGATAACGCCGCCAACACCAGGGGGAACTACAATTTATACGAACCCCATCCCCGCTTATCACCCTCCCAACTACCTACCTCCCGCTCGACAATCCACGAGCAGTTCGACTCTCGCTTCACGAATCCGGTATAGCTCGCCGGAAGCAGTTATTATTAAATGGAAAACGAAAATAAACTTCTTACACTGTTTCTCATCTATTGATTTACCTAAGAACCAATAAATAAGTCACGCGCGGAAGATACTTCAATGCAATGATTTCAAAACTTTCTTCTTCCATTCAACAAGTTTCGAAAATAACGTTCAGACATTCTGTAATAAAGTAGAAAAATGATACATGTTTCGAATGGAAGTCAGATCACTTGTTGAAAATATTTTCGAAAATTCGAAACCCACTCATAAATTATACGCTTGTATATCAAGATTTTTTAATTATTAAAGACAATAATTGAGTCATAATTTTTCTTCCAGATCTCTCAAGGTCTTCAAAACTGAACAATTTTCTGAAGGAAGAAAAATGCGGCTCTTCTAGCTGAAGCATCAGAGATGATTTGTCAGCATTTTTTGTCAGTATACAGCTGTGAGGGGAACATGCCTATGAAACGGCCAGTGCGTCCAAATAGACAATCTTCGAGACTCATAAGGAAAGCGAAACTAATGTTATTTCCATTTCAGATATATTTTTTAATTCAATTCGCAATTCAAGGTGACTGATACGAAGCACCGAAAATTTAAGGTAGAACAATGAAACATTGAAATAGTTTTAGTCCTATTTGCGAAACCATTTTTTAGTGAAGCATTCTGAAATTTTTTGCGGTCAAATCCATTTTTAAGATCACCGGGAACCTTGTTTTCAATATTGTTTTTCATTTCTCCTTGTAATAAAATCAAAACGGTGCAAGATATCATAAAAGAGCATATTGTAATATTTTTATATTTCTTGCACATCTCGTAGTTTCCAAGAAAGATGCGAACCTCAGATTATTCAAAAATATTTAAAAATACAGTTCTTCAATGTAAGATAGTGACTCACAAAGGACGAAACGTAGGAGATGTTTAATAAATATAGCCTTCTATTTCTAAAATGAAAATTCAAATTTTAGAAAGTGGGTTTCACGATGAAATGCACTTTCATGAATTTCACAAAAATAACCGCAATTTCGTAAGTTTTTAAAATTTTCCTCATTTTTTTAAAATAGATTAAAGAACAAGAGTAACTACGTTCAACAGAGCAGGGAAATCTCAATTGTTCAATCACGTTCGCAAATTACTTTGTAGATCTTTAAAAATGTATAATTTTACTCCCCAACATTTTTTACTCCCCAACATGGCTGGTTTAGGAACTTGTTCTTTCTTTTCGGGCTTTGGAAGAATGTACCAAAACACAATCCAATGCAATGAAAATTGTGCATTTCAAAGTGTCAATCTATCATTATGGAGAAGAAATACAATGAACTAATAAATTGAAAATATCTGTATTTGAAGAAAAGTTCGATTCATTTACTTCGGAGAGAACTTCGGAAAAATTGAGGGATTCGATTATACTTTTTGGGTCTTAGACAGAAAGGCCAATTTCGTTAATCAATGTTCTTTGACCAACGGCTGTCATTTCACTCCTTAAAAAATTCAATCCAAAGTAGAAAATAAACCAGATGAGCCAAATGCCACTAGATAATTTGAAAATATTTCGAAAAACACAATTTTTCATTCCAGGATGAAGTACAAAATCTCATGAAAATATTTTTTTTTTATAAGACTTATGTTTTAGACCTCAATTCTAAAAAAATAGTTTTTGAAAATAAAACATTAAATTGTTCAGGTAACTTATGCAATGTATGAAAAAACATTCAGAAGCAAAACGATTTATTTGGAAAAGATGTATAAATTGGCTGTGAATCGATTTTGGATGAGCCCTATTTACTTAAAAAAAAGTCGACTTTTAACGATATGACGCATAGCTTTTGTTTAAACCGTGATACCGCTCCAAATGAAAAATTCCATTCGCTGACCAAACTGCGACATACGGAGAAAGTCAAACAAAATTTTTGCTTCCAAAAGGGCCAAAAGAATTGTATTCAACCTTCTACTAATGGAACTCTCGATTTTCTTCCAAAACATCGAAAACGATATTGGAAGGTGGAACATTTATTTCATCAGCCAAGCAATGCGAGATACAAACAAAAATGTTTAAAGAAAATAATTGCCAATTCCAAGAAGGTCTAAGAAATTTAGTTGAACGATTCTACGGTGGAACTCACCGTCTTTTTAATGAGCACTGGAATTAACATTGGCGAATTGAAACTTTCAGTTTTTCCAAGTACATAAATTAACCGACAGAAGCTTAATAATTAGAATAATACATTATTTGATCTATCATAATCATTAAATTAACTATCACTATTCGATATAAATTTTACAAGTGTACGCTTAAGTTACAAAAATATCTTTTATTATTATCTGCTCTATATTTTCAATATATTTCCAATGATTGTATTGTACAAAAAATCTGCCCGCCGCGCGGGCACATTCTCATCGCGCGCTTCGCGCGCGTCAACCGGATCTCGCGCTTCGCGCTACGCGCTCGGCCTTTGTACTTTCCTACAGTTAGATGTAAAGCTTTTGAAACTTGAAAGCAAAATGTCGAGTACTTCCATTTGATGAATGTGAATTTTGTTTTGTTAAAGCTTCTCCGGCTTTAACGAATACATTCGTATCGCGTGTCTCGTGCTGCGCACTCGTTTACAGTTTGTCCAAAACGGTGAAGAAGTTTTGTTGTCTAATTTTTTTCACATGTTGTGTAGTTTTTCTGGAAATTCAATTTTTTAATTTCATTTTCTACGATTCGAACAAAAACTACGGGTCCAATGGGAAAAATGATGACAAATTCACAAATATTGTTCGGGAAAACAGC
>WSXT02092618.1:0-11677 GCA_011762715.2 Neuroterus valhalla
TGTAACGTTCGCGAAACGTCGACAACATTTGTAGTTTGTACACGATCGAAACCCGAAACAACTTCATTTTCAAGAATGAAATCCTTTCAGGATTTTTTCTTTTCTTTCAATGCGAATAGTATCGCCAAGTTTTTCTTGTATTCCTTCAATTAAATTCACGAAGATTCTGGAATCTTTATGGTTGTAAATGGAATTGCTTCTGTTTTTCTATTCCTTCACGTGAGATCAATTTTTTTTATTTAGAAGCATATCCGAGCCTAATTTGTTGACTTCTGCAAAGAAAAATTACAAAAATTACAGAATGCACGAAAATAGGATGGATTTAGAGCTAGTAAATAAGGTATGAAATGTTTATTTCGAAATACCCACAGAATCGGAGTCCAGCTATTACACGAACCTGAATTTTTCGGAAGTATTTCTCGTGCTTTTTTTATTCTTCCATCACATTAATATTCCTCAAATTAATTGTTCTGTTTAATTGTTTGCCTTTTTCCCGATTTCCATTCAGGAAATAAAGTTCTCATTCCTCGCTTTTGAAAATGTTTCTGGTAAAAAAGTTTTTATGACAGAATACAGCGTTCTTAGAAAACAGTTTTTGAACCAATGAAATTGTGAAATTCGTAACGATTTGAAAAATAAGATAGAAATTCGTATATTATTATCAGATTCTTAACTAATACATGAATTTTCTGAAATAAATTGCGATTATCTAAAACCAAATTTTCGGGAGACGAAACATTTCGTGTAAGAGAATCCTTGACAAATGCTCCGGCTTCCCCTTCGTTAATTGGTCTCTCACCAATGCACTATGTAGCGGAATCAAGAATGGCTGCGCAAATGAAAAACATGTTTATAAATTGGGAAATGTCGGATGTGCAGGGGTGTTCAAGATCGCTGAATTTAAATCCAAAGTCGAAATTGCAAAAAATTGGTTCAATTTTTGCAATTATGAATCAATTTAGTTGATAGAAGATGTGTGAGGGTTTTCGAGTTCGCTGGATTCGAATGCAGAGACAGATTTCTGAAAAACAAAATGGCGGATGAGTTACCGACAAAAATTTCTGAAAAATTGGCCTAATTTTTGCCATCTCAGTTCAATTCACTTGATAGAAGATAAACAGGGTTTTCGAGGTTGCTGAATTCGAATCCAGAGTCGAAATTCCAACAAAAAAATGGTGGATGAGTTGTAGTTCAAAAATGTTCAAAAAAATGGTTTGATTTTTGGAATCATAAATCAATTTAGCTGATACAAGACATGTAAGGGTTTTCAAGGTTGCTGGATTTGAATCCAAAGACAGAATTTTGAAAAACAAAATAGCTACGAGTAAAATATACCGGGAAAATGTTAAATTTTCTTAATTAGCATTCCATTATTGAAATTTACGTTTTAATTGAAGTAATAAGGTCAATCGAACTTTTTTTTGCTTACGTAATATTTCATAAAATTTCTTATCATTACAAACGTACAACATAATCTTCAAGGGCGAAAGTTAAGAAAAATTCAGTTTATTTAGAACAAAATACGATGTATTTATGAAAGAAATTTTGTACTTGAATTCGGCATATGAAAAGTAAAATAATTCGACAGATAAATACAGTTATAAACAGAAATATATAATCAAATCCATCAACAATATCGTCGTAATCCATTTCGTCGGCAGGCGTGACTAAACTACCAGTAATACTTGAAGATGAAAATTGATTTTAATTCTAATTTGTAAGTGCTATAGGTAAGTCACTATGAAAATTCAAAACCAGATTATTAGATTACCATTATCATAAATAGTTCTTATCTCAAAAACGATTCGTTGAGGATAAAAAACTTTTCCAGTTTTATCTGAATAAATGAATTCGAAAAATTGAAAAAAAAATTTCTGCGATAAATATATGGTGTCTAAATGATGTTAAAGATTTGTGATTGGTAAAACTAATAGATTATTGAAAAAACAATGTAGAACATCTAAGATTTGTGGGAAAAATAGCAAAGAATAAAACGGACCGACATTTGCATAAAAAATATTACAAAAATGTTTTTGTTTAGTGTCGATACAGCACGAACTATACTTCAAATGCTAAGACAATCTGAAATACCAAAATTTATGAAATTTCGAGTCTTTTCTATTGTTTTACAACAATAATTCAACTGTAAAGGACTGAAAATTTGTTTCGTAGTTTATAACAACTTCAACTATCAGTAAATGCACTTTATTGCATAGGATCTTACAGAAATTTTACTTATATATATTCTTCAAAAGTTAAATCGGGTAATCGTGCTTACCTCGGCGTCATTAAGATAATCGTTGTGCTCTCTCAGTTTCCCGAACAGCGTCAACTATAAAGGCATCAGATTAGCCAGCATCATGAATTGAAAGTCAAAATCCCCAAATTTTTAGGTAATTGCGTAACTATTCTCGACTCTACTACAGAGTGCAATGGTGTGTTTCTTACAGGTAGGTTCGTTTCAAGTCGAAGAATCTCTTGACGACGAAATATCTTGTTTTTCAGAGGAAATGTGGCGACATGAATTTTTTCGATTTGCCAGAAACAATTTCCTTCGAAGTTATGGGTATTTGAAATTGTAAATGTATTTTCAAAAACCTTTTCTTCATTAAAGCCTTTGTAGCTTTTGCTTTCTTTCATATTTTGCTTCGGTTTTCATCGAATTTGTACAAAAATAAGGACAACATCCTGTAACTTTTATGCGAGCTAAACCATTGATGTAACGACGAGAATTTTTTGTTTATTTCGAATTTTCGGAATTTTTATTACACCGTTTGTTTTCATATAAGCATATAAAATATACACGGAAGGAATAAGTTATCCAAATTTTCGTTAACTGTCAACCACTTCTGGATATGCAGAACAGTTCGTGGAACTCTCATTAACTTTTTCCACAATCTCGTGCACTGTTTATTAAATTTTCTTGAACCTTGACTGACTTGTTTATTTCTTTTGCAAAGTTCAAGAAAATTCAATGGACAGTGCACAAGATTTTATAGATGGTCAATGAAAATTTTACAATTGTTTTATCCTATCCAAAAGTGGTTGACAGTTAACGCAGAATTTGAAAACTTATTTTTTCCGTGTAATAAGATATAAATAATAAAAAAAAATATTCAGGCAAAGGCATTTAGAAAAAGTGAACTATTCACAAGTGTAGTTTGGTAATTGTGAACTCTTTTTTGTTAAAACTCCTAAGGCTTCAACGATTCAACGCTCGATTAAAGTATGGACAAAAAATGAAATTTTCTATATAACTTTTAAACTCTGTTTCTCACCATTTATGTTATAATAATTTAATTTGATTACATTAACATTGAGATTAACCTTTCTGCTCTACAACATTTTTTTCTTATCCTATATAATTTTATCTTACGTACTGAGAACAGTTTTTTGGACCATATTCTCGCTCGTGACTTATAGTTGATATTTCAAATAACATTGATTGCTCTGTGAAGCGGTATCTCCTGGTAGGCGGAGGTGTAGCACTTCATGTGTCCTGTTTTCAGATTTATTTATCCACGGCTGACGGAGGAAGTTTCTTTCCAATCAGCTACTATCACTTTTTCAAGGGGATATTTTGCAGTTTTTTAATTACATGTATCTCTGTTCAGCTCTAGGTTTCACGGCGGGCGGAGACAGGTATTGTCCATCATTTTGTCATGTTACAGATTCGTGAGTTTTATTATTTCGTTTGCAGAACGAGGTGAGCGGGATGTTTATAAATTATCTGCTGCTGCTGGCTTCCGTAAAGTTCGAGTTTGGATTCAACTTGTAGCTGCGGTTTCGCGGTGTTTTGTGTCCTTCACAAGTTCCCTCTAGTTCTGAGTTTTCCCTGTATCAACCGGCAGGAGTGGGGAGGCCGGCGCGGCGTTCGCACGCTCTCTCATCAAGGGCAGGTGCTCGCTTCTCTCCTGCAGTTGTTTCGGTTCTGCCTCCTGCCTGTGAGCAGTTCACCATCTGCGCTTGGCGAGGGACAACTAGCGGATTCAGTCTCCACTGCTTTCTTGGAGCGTCCCAAAATCCCGAAAACCTGGCCAAAAGTAAAAAAAAGTATATTTTTTTTGTACCTTTTTTCTACCGATAAGTGCTCTTGAGGATTCTAGTGACTTTATTTTTCAATCCGAAAAATTTCATCGCAGAGAGTTGGCTTTGCATCACGGTGCGAAGTTGACTACTTCTGCGCGCAAATGGATGCTTTTCGGACTGCCTAAAACGTTTGTAAGAATAAATGGTGTTTATTGATGACTTACGCATCCATTCGAGTTTTTGAAACAAGTTTTGCAGTTTTTACTAATGGGTCATACCGGAGGGTAGTTGAAAAATGAAAATCGTTTGCGTATTTATTTGTAAATAGTATTAAAAGTGTAGAATAATTCACCTCGATGAAGGGTGAAACATTACCTTCTACCAAGGCTGAAAATGTATTGTTCATCAGTTTTCTTACTAAATTATTTGTAAAAACTGTTGTACCAACATATTTGAATAAAATATAAAAAAATGCAGCTGCAGATAGCTGCATATTCGGCTCTCAAATCGAATTTCTTGTTTGAACGTTCCGAAAAGATGCGACCAGACGCGACGCATCTCATCTGATCTCGGCTCACGGCTAGGCTTGAACTCGCTCCATAGTGCAGTCCACTCTCAAACTTTATTCGTTTCCGAAAAATTGTTCAAAAAATATAAGTGAGTGCTCCGACATTTTTTTACGAGGTGCATTGAAATTTTCACGTTCCTGATTTGTTTCAAAACAACCGGCAAACGGAATATTCTGAGGAAGGTAAATCAAATTTATTTAATCTTTTAATTTATGTTACACACAGAGCGCTAATTTTTTTAGAGTAATTATTCTGCACTAGACTGAAAGACTTTTTCAAAAATATTTTATAAATTGATTGATATAAAGAAATTTGTATATTTAAGGCCTTAGAACCTGGAACTTAAAAAATCCAATGTCCGAGAAAGTAAAGCTTATTCGGAAAAGTGACTAGCACCATCCATTTTGACGTATTTAAATGATCCCTTAATACAGGGGCCTCAGTTTGACGTTTTTTTCAACTAGCAAGGCGTTTTTAAAAATTTCAGTTACATAAAATCTTATAGAATTTCGGGAAAATTTATAATCTTAAAAATTTTAAGAAACTGTAAAAAAGGACGGAGGAGAATAAAAAGTTATTATCTAATCCATCTGATTTCAAGATGCCTAAAAAAGTTGCCTCATTTCACTCCTTTTCATTAATAAATACCTACAACAATATTGGAAAATGCCATTAAACAATGATATAATTACATTTTTTTTAATTTTCGACTCCGGATCCGTAACGACCGAGTTTGGAAATCTCTTTATACCAATTTGGAAAGGATAGAAAAATTTATTAGGCATACTCGACCGCCATATTGGATCCGCCATTTTGTTATTAGACATTTTAAATTCAGATTCGTTATCCGCGACCGTGAGAACCCCCTTATACCAATTTGAGTTTAAATCAAACATTTATTTAGCATACTCAACCGCCATTTTGGATCCGCTATTTTGTTATTAGAAATTTTGACTTCAGGTTCGTAATCAGCGATCCCGAAAACCCCCTTACACCGATTTGTGATTGAATCATAAATTTATTTAGCATACCTGGCCGCTATTTTTGATCCTCTATTTTGTTTTTGGAAATATCAAATTTTGATTCGTGATAAGCGATTTTGTTTTTGAAATTTTTGACAGTGGATTCGTAATCATCGACCCCAAAAATCCCCAAGTCAGGAAACCTGGCCTATTTTATGGCCATTTTTAACTTCTGGCCAGCTTTTAGGGATTCTGTCCCACTGTGGCGTCGGTCTAGGCGTCGGTGAGTGAGGTCTCCTGACATGAAGGAGACCGGTAAGTACTACTGGCATCAATAAGTTTATGCATGGAGTCTTTCATTGTTTATTGATTTCCTGACATGATCATCCTCGGTGTTGTGGAGGTGACAAGTCGGGTGCCGTATTCCCTCCGGTTGCATCGGGATCGATGATTCTGGGAGAGCCATCGTGATCGTAGCTTCCGGAGGCTACACCTGTGCCAATTTTTCGGAATGATCCCCAACGTTTTTCGAGCCTGATGACGCACGAGAGCCTCTAGTCTTATTGTGAAGGAAGATACGCTCTTTTGACTGATCGGGGACTGGAGTAACGTTCTTCCCTCGCTGACCTACGCCAGTCCATCGTTATTTCTCCAACAATTATGTTTGCTGGGAAAAAGAATCGGTCAGTCCAGATTGTATGGTTGCTAAATTTCAAAAATTCAGTCGAATTCACAAATGGTTTAGTTGATTCTAGTAAGAAAAATATTACACGGAGTTACACAACGAGTTAGCCAAATCAACCAACTTATTTAGTTAGTTTTGTTCGGCACTATAACCAGAAATTTAGTCAACATGGCTGAACTGATATTAATGGTTATCAAATGTTTGATATAAATATCAACCAAATATTCAGTTGAAATTTATTTAATCTGACCTAACATTTCTCTCGATGCAGATGATAACGACAACTTCGACAACGAAGACAACACAACGACGAAGACAACACAACGACGGAGGCAACAGACATGCAGAAACTGTTGTAAAACCTGTCATATTCCAATTCAGAAGGTTTCGAAACGTGGTAATTCTATAGAATCCGCAAAAGTCAACTTGAATATGAAATCGATACCTCCTCATTAGAATTAGAATACAAAGAATGGAAAACCTGGAAAAGTACTGGAAATTCGAAAAATAATCTGGAAATCTGGAAAAGTCCTGGAATTTCGAAAAAAGTCGTAAAATTTTGAGTGTCATCTTTTTTTTAAATACTAATAAAAGTTCTACTTCTTTTCTTCTTATTCCACAATGTCACGTAGAAAAGAATTATTGAATAAATTACATTCTAACGATCTAAATAAACGCAGGAAAATGAGCTGAATTGGAATTAGGAATTTTTCGATGCCAGCTTCTGTTTATTATTTATTTGATAATCTGATTGTTTATAAAGACAACCTTACAAAAGGAAAACACGAAATATTAGGGCCTTACCTTAACCACGGGCTGAAGTAAGGAAACAAATTCCAGATTTGAATTCAGCGCCAGGAAAGTTCTTTTGAAATGAATTTCTTAAACTAAATGTTACCAACCAAATTCTGAGCATAGTTATAATAATAAAAACAACAATTGTAAATGAATGTTTATATTCATATTCCAAACATAAATGAATATGAGCGGCCATTATGGGGAACTGTTTATTCAATGATTACTCTGTTCGTTCAAACAGCTGACCTGAAAAACCTGAAAATGCTCTGGAAATTCGAAATGCAACTTCGAAAACAACTGTGAATTAGCCTTTATCTTTCTAACTCGATTTTAAAAACATGGAAGAATAATTCTGTGAATGTATCCGTTTCTTTTTTTTCGTACAATAAAATGAGGAAATTATACATATATAAAGATATACAAGATATACAAGAAGTTTTATGTAAGGCAAATCATTGTGGTGGACATAAAGTTTTATTGTGTAAAACTGGTTTTTGAAATTTACTTTGCGAACGATGCAAGGTATCATGAAAGAGTAGGAACTTTTTCTTTCGATCTTTTGAGAAATATCGGAAGTTTCTCCTATCAATATTGTCAAATTTGCTATTTTTTGTGAGGGAAGTTTTAAAATTCAATTTTTTGAAAAGAAGATCCTTGTGACCACAAAAACTTTTGGTCCACGTAGCACTCACAGCATGTCTTTTCTATAGAAGTACAAATTTTATGAAATAGAAAGAAGGAGGCAGACTGGGGGCCACATCAAGGCATCTGTGGTAAGTCTCACCTGCGGCAAGTCTCACCTGCGGCAAGACTCATATATGGCGAGTCTCATATGTGTCAAGTCTCGTATACGGCAAGACTCATCTTTGGCAAGACTCATCTTTGACAAGTCTCACCTGCAGCAAGTCTCATAGGGTTACCAACTCTCTGGGTTTGGCCTGGAGACTAGGGGTTCAGGGTCGGTCTCCGTGTGAGAAATTTTTTCTCCGGGTTTCACCACCGTCCTGGTAGTAGGTATTTTTTTTACAAAGATCCCGTGATAAAATGCCTTGAATCCGCCCACAGTACCATATATGGTACGCTTTACACGTAAAAAGAAAATCGCGTTTGCTGCCGTTCTTTGAGTTCGAAACTCGCGCGCCACCATCTTATGTCATGGAGGTAACATTACAGAGTGGTCCTCGAATCTCAGCTGAGTTGATTTGGCGACATTGCTTCCGCGAGGGGTATTCCCCTTCACCAAGAACGATATCTCAACAAACAAAAAAGTTTAGACGGATTCAGTTTCATACAACTTAAGTCCTTTTCAATAGTTTTTGCGTTGTACTTTTAAGCAGTAAGAACAAGTTAGAAGTTTGATTTCATTAGGCCAATTGAGTGAAGTTATACTCTACTTTGGGGACAGCGAAAATGTCAGCATAAAAAAAAAATGAAATAGGAGAACCACCGCCAAAAAAAAAACTTGAGTGCGTTCCAAGAAGAATGGAGAACAAGTCCTGAATACAAGGACTGGCTTAAAAAATCAGACTCGCATACCGCTGAGTGCAAGAAATGCAATGTCAAAATTACTTTCAAACATGATGGAGAAAGGGCACTAAAAACTCATTTAAATAGCGTGAAGCATAATGCAACGATGGAAAGGATCCAATCGAATCAACTTATGACAACTTTTATGGCTGTGACAAGTACAGTTAAAATCAAAAGAATTCTGAATATAAATAATTTGTAGTGATTTTGAAATCAAAATATAACTCACTCATACATTTTTTTATCGTTTGTAGATTTTGATCATTTCCTTCCATTTCGATTTTGGATTTTTGTATAAAAAAAAACTTTTATTGGAAGCTGCTGTTATACTAAAAAAAACAAAAAAATATTTGGAACATGTCTTCGACTTGATCGTCTAAATTCACAAAATGATGTTCTCGTTGACAATTTCCAGTAAATTTCAAAAATTCATTTTTTTCTATCTCACATTTTCTTCCTATATGGGATCTCACATGGGAATTTACATAAAAATTTTTTCCACATGGAAAAGCTACATACCTTAATAATGATGAAAAAATTCTATATTATTCATCATTGATTTTCCGGTTTATAATAAAGTACATTAGGAAAGACGATACAGAAGATTTTCTCTTCTTGTCCTTCTCCCTCTCAACTAATTACCTTCCTAAGCGTCCTTATCGCATTACAATTGGTTCCGAGACGTCTAACAATAATAATATAAAAATAGTAATAAGTTATTAAGTATACACAGCTCATCATAAATATACAGTTATTATTTATCGTAGGAATTCATTCTCATATAAAGTTTATCGTACATCTTTTTTATACATTGTGAGTAAACTAAAAAGATGACTCTCCAGGTACGCCAGAAGAATTGAAGATAGCTACAGCTGAAATTGTGCAAATATATCACGGGGTCAATCATCATCACAGCTATCTTAGTATGGATTGTGAGTTAAAATTGTGCAAGAAACTCTATTCTGATAGCAGCATCGCGAAGGAACAAAATTGCGGGAGGACAAAAGCAGGAATACTCGTGAAGAATATATTAGCCCCTAAAAGTATTGAAATGGTTCTATCAGATTGGAAAGGATTAGATGAGAGGTCTCCTATATCGTTTTCAATCGCAACAGACGCATCAAACAAAGGCAATCGGAAAATGTACCCTATATTTTGACATTCGAAATGGTGTAAAAGACCGAGTCCTGCATTCTTATGAAGATAGCAAAGAACCGTCTGCAGATGTGTTTCATCAGATTACAGGATGCCTTAAAACTCATGGTTTAGAAATAAAAAATACAAGCTCTTTTTCAGCTGACAGCAGGCATGCTTGCAAAGCATTATCATACAATGTTGAAAACTTAGTTCTGAAAATGTATGCTGAGTTTCCCTCGAGTGCCAAAAACACCGAAGAACTAAAAAAAAGTTTTGATGCTTTTGATTTAGAATTCCAATAGGTTTTGAGACATGTTATTACAAGGTGGCTCTCCCTTTTCCCTGCAATTGAAAGACTTTTACAAAAGTGGCCGGGGATAAAGCAGTACTTCATAAATCAAGGGGATGAAGAAGTTGATAAAATCGTTTGGAAATTCGTGGTCGACCAAGAAAATGAAATCAATGATGATTCGAATGCACTATTGACATTTCCTGAATGTTATTTATATTTCGTTCATAATTTTATGGAAACATTGACAAAGAGTATCAAATTGTTGGAGGACAAAAATGTGATGAGCACAGATGTTCATAAAGTTATGGTGCAGTTGAGAGATAACATTCAAGCAAGACTCAAAGACGGATACTATGGCAGCAGAGTTGAAAACTCTTTAAAACACCTTGATCGAGGAAAAAGAAATAAATTCGAAAAAGAAGCTAAAAATGTATATCAAAGAACCCTGCAATATCTGTAAGAATGGTACGACTATAAGAAGATCCTATTTCAATACTTTTCAATAATTAACTTGAAAAGAAAAACACCGAAATTCGAAGACATATTGCAAGCAGCAAAGTCTGTCGCAGTTACAGTAGACGAAGATAAACTCTACGACGAATTCGTTCTACTCGCGTCTGTATTTCTCAAAATTTCTGAACTGGAGTTACGTTAGGACCTAAAGTGGGTCAAAATATTTACAGATTGTGATGCATTCAAGGAGTTCCCAAAAATTGTTGGGAAAATTCTTTCGATTCCTATAAGCAATGCATTTGTCGAGAGAATCTTTTCTCTAATGGGTAATCTGTGGACTGATGAGAGAAACCGACTAGGAGTCAACATGGTTAGAGCTGAATTAGACGAAATTGAATTTTGACTTGAGTTGTGAGGAGTTTCAACAATTCATGTCGAAGCCAGAGCAACTCAAATTACTTAGAAAAGTCATTTCCCAGGAGAAGTACTCATGGAAAAATGCCGAATAGGTGAGAAAAATAGTATCAAATATACATATTTGATTTTTTTTAATGTCATAAAAAAATACATCTTTCTTTTATCAAATTCGCATCACAGATGATAGACCTTTCGTCTAGATATAATAGGATAATAGATTATTTATAACACGTTCTGACCAATATACTCTGATTACACAGATGTTGAGAAAATATGTAGTGTAAAATTTTTTTACTTTAAGGTGAATGAGAGACTCATGCGGAAACATTGCGTACCTAATTACTTTATAATAAAAATAATTATCTTGAAAGTGAATTTTTTTTTATCTGCTCAACAAAATTTCTTCAAGTATAGTATTTTGGCTTTTTATTAGTCAAAGTAGGTAATATATGCGTGTTGGGTTTTTGATAACTATGGATTAAAAATATTTTTATCAATTATTTCTATTGGGTAGTGTATTTCATCAGGAAAAATGTATAATCAGGCTACTTTGCAGACAAAAAACGTTTGAATAATTCTTGCTGTTTTATTGCTTTATTCAATTATTAGGAAGAAGATGGGAAATCGATGTGAATATTGTGAATCCAGTATCTCAAGTACGTCTAATGAAAATGAAAAAGAGGCAATAATAAACGACAGTTCCTATGAGTCTAATGATAAGGCGTTAAATAGCTATTATTATTTTTATTATCATTATTAATAAATATTGTGTAAAACTACGGCAAGTCTTCAGAAAAATAATATATGT
>WSXT02092640.1:0-11676 GCA_011762715.2 Neuroterus valhalla
AAGGTATCACTGGCCGCTGTGTAAACATTAATGAACCGTGCCTACGCAGCGTTCAGTCGTGTTTCGCGATTTTTTTTCCAGCAAACATCGACCATTGGTGTTTGGGTTTCTCCGTGTATGAGCCGCTTTCCACCACAAAAACTCAAATATTTAACAAATCATGCTGCAGGACGAAAGGTGTTAGTTATGCATGTGAAAATTTCCATAACTTCAAGTGTACATTGGCATTTGAAAAAAAAAATACAAAATAGCAAAATAGAGGTCGTGAAATTCAAATTCTGTTTTTCTTATATATAGCTCACGAGAGAAATGAGTCAGACGCCTCCTGCTCATCTCGCCCTACCCTACCCTAGAAAATAATATTTGATGTTCTACTTGGTTTGTTGAAAGTTTTCTTCTTTAATCAATAGGTTTCTCACATTTTCAATGACTTAAAACACGTAGAATGAAGAAAAAGCCTTTAACCTTTTTGACTCCTGATATTAGTTGTATCAAAAATAATCAAATTGTTAAGATACATAACAATTAAAATTACAGTTGAATCATTTCAATCATAAGTGGGACCTCCAACCTATTGTGTTTATCATCTTCAAAATTCGGAATAATTTAAAATATTAGAAAAGTTGCATGAAGCTCGTAGCATAACCATAGGCCATAAAATGTTCCATATTTATGCCTTAAAATCATGCATTTTTGAACTCTTGTAATTCCTTTCCCCTCCTATTCCCTCAAACTGTCAATTGCCCCTCAAAAATGATACTCTGAAAATTTGAGTAGAATCGGTTAATAAGAAGACATGTCCTATAGCCCTCAATGTTTCCTATTTAATTACCGTTACAAGAAGCGTTCCTTTTTGAAATGCTTTTTGGATGCTTCTTAGAGCTACCAACTGTTACTCCACAAGGTTTCAGTCGCAAACTTCCTGATGGTCCAGGGAATCCCTTACAATGCGACAGGTGTTCAATAAAACCGCTTTTTTAGCCGCTGCCAGTACATTACTGGCTCCTAGACGTTCCAGATGTTCAGTGCATCTTGCGTGTACATTGCCTGTAGTCGATATCATGATCACATTGCTCTATATCGTCTTCACGATATGCCTTAGCTCACTATACTTATGGATCTTGGTCGTATATGATGCCTGCGTATTTCTCCAAAACACGAACTAGAATGTATATGTAGAAAGGCATAGATTCTGTTAAGAGTCCTAGGTTTGGGTCAAGTTGTTGATGTATGATAACCGCTACATCATTATTATGTCATTATGTCTGTGCCAAATATTAGATTCCTCTTCTTCCCCTTTATATTGCTCTGAGGTTTTGGGATGCTCGCCGTGGATAGCTGTTTGTATCCATTGTGTTTCCAATTCCTCTCTGATTTCTGCCCTGATATTCAAGGCTTCCGCTGAGGACAACTTCATAGGCGTGTAATCGAAATCTGCTTCGCAGATGGTATTGTAGAGCGCAACCTCTCGTTTGCTGAAAAAATAGTCTCGAAACTGTGTAACTTGCGATACAAAAAGCTGCTTGACATCTACAACGCCCCTACCCCCTATATGTCGTGGAAAAACTATCATTTCAATCGCCTAATTACAGTAATGCATCCAGCGCTTAGTCATTTCAACGCGAATAGTTCTTTTTATCCTATGAAGGTTGGTGTTTGACCATTTTATGAGCCCAAAAAGTATGTTAGGCCAGGAATAGCATAGGTGTTGATAGCCCTAGTTTTGTTGAGAGAGTTGAGATAACTCCTAAAAACCAATCTGAGTCTTGCAGTGAAAGCAGTCATTAGGCTCTTCTTACCGATTGTATGCTGTATACCCTTGGACTCAAGAATACCTAGATACTTATATGACTCACCCTCAACCATTGCCTCTATACGGTTCTCATTCTCGTTCTCCAATTTTTCGGTTTCCAGTTTTTGATTGAAATGCACTGTTTTGCATTTATCTAGTTCAAAGTCCTTGTGGATGTCATTTGAAAACTGTCTAGTGACATTGATCACTTGCTGCAGTTTTCGGTTTGAACTAGCGTACAACTTAAGATCATCCATGTACAGAAGATGGGTCAATATATGGCCATCCTCTTCATCATGCATTCTGAATCTATGAGACATGCTATTAAGTGTTTAGCTCAATGGATTCATCGCTAAACCGAACCATGATGCACTGGAAGAGTCCCATTGAAAGATACCCGTCATAATGCGAATCGGTTTAGTTGACCTTGGTTGTCCATGATCAAAGTACTTGATTCTTGTTTCCCAAAGCATCATCCCACGACTTAAGAGGTCAATGGTACGTGGGCAGATCTTGTAAATTTTCAAAACTTGAACCAAATAGTAATGTGGTCATGGCCACAGCGTCAATGGTAACTAGATCTTTACTGCTCCGCGAGTTTTTGCAACATCCTTTTTGTTCTTCGATTAGGATGTTATTCTCATCACAATGATGGTAAACCTTATCTTCAATGACCACTGTGAGTCACTTATAAATCGTTGGGATACAGGCGATTGGTCGAAATTCAGATGGATATCAGACGTCTGTTTTCTTAGGCAACATATACGCGATTCCTTCGAGCATGAAGTTCGCCATTAGATCAGGGTTTGAGCTTGCCCTCTCCTTCCCTAGTTTGTAAACTACACAGCGTCAAAATTGCTTCTGTTATTCTTTTCCCAAACACCTAACCAGTAGTCGGCCATGTCTCCCATTTGAGGAACTTCAGTGTTCACCTGCATGTTCTGCTCCTTATTTAGTTCACAATAGAACCTCCTTTCATCTTCCTGGAAGGTTCGATTTTGCTACCTTCTTCCACTACTCTTGTTGTATCGACGCAGCCTGGTAGTTATAACACCAATTTTCCGCCTATGAAAATCTATTATCTCATCTAATATCATTGGTGCCAGTGTCTCGATGTTCCGAGGGTAGATGATATTATTAACATAGAGTATCAGCTTTCTGGCTCCATTTCCTTTCTTATATTGGGTCAGTGTACCCGATTAGCTACTTTGCTGACATCCATATCCAACCTGATTTCCCTAAGGGATCTTATTTCCATCTTGCGGCAAAGACTGCATCTGTAGGCCTAGTTGTGTGACATATTATTCTAACAACTGCCCCAGCCGCATGATATACAAGAGTTTGCACCTGCAACAATGATAATTATGCATTCATGTGAAAAGGCAAAACCTTGTTGTTGAGGTGCCTTATCAGTGCATGCAGGTCATTTGTGATGAACATTTTCGGCAAAGAATGCCTCCTCGTTTGTTCTACGTTCCTGAACTCCAGTAAGGCTTGACCAAAATTCATTTATAGGTGCTGCAGTTTTTCAAGCTGATGTCGCTGTTTAAATCAACTTTAACATTGATGTAGCTGTGAAAGGAGGATGTTGATGTCCGGATATAGTTCTAGTCGATCCGGCCCTTGTTCTTTATCATCCCTAGCACCTATGCCCTCAGCTCTGATAAGCTCTTCAACATCCAAATCTTTTATTTCATTATCAGGATGCTGCTGACCTCGCCTCTTTTTCGATTGTGTAGCTATGTCAACCGCGTAAAGCAATCCGTTAACAGATATTGAGCGTTTCTGGTCTGCTAGATTCTTTTCATTTATCCTTCTGCCAATATGTGGGTACTCAAGTAAGAAGAGACGATGATGTTCTCTCCTTACACTCTGTCCACTACTCAGTGCTACAAAATAAAGGCGCATCACATCTCTGTTCATATGGTTAGTCCATTTCAATCGCTTTCTTGGTCGGTCAATCTCCACTACAGCCTCTGGTTGAATCGGGCTGCCTGCTTCTGGAAGATATAGTGTTAATGGAGCATCTAGAGGTTGTGAAGGAACATCAACAACGTAATGGCGTTTTATTGTTTCATCAGTCTCGGCTTGATCTTGCATAGCTTCGTCCAACTGATGTTCATTTTTGACGTTTTCTCCCGCCGCTTTCACCTCTCGCCTAATCTCTATTGCTCGGTCTTCTGAGATTAGAAGATTGTTGCGGCTGTCCTTGACCTTCATGATGAGTTCGTCCTAAAGTTAAAGCCCTTTTCGCACTTGGTCTCGAATTTCGCGCTTTGATAATAGAGGCGCATCAATTCTTCCGTCATTTTGGCTGCAAATAGCTTGAGCTAGCCATAGCATCCTCAAAAGGCACAGCTGATGTTCCACTGTTTCCCGTGTTCCGCAGATGTCCTTGCTTGCCAAATTATTGATCGGTGAGATCTGCCTGACCATCACGCAGCTCACCATGATCACCGTCCACCATTCTGTGGCCCCCAGCGGTGGCTTCAGAGGCGCCCGACGATTCTCGGGAAGTGACAAGCGTTTCAATATGTTTAAAAGACTCTCCATCATGATTGGGTTTTTGGTGTTCCTCTTAGTCCCTTTCCTACTCGTTTTTTGTCTGTCTGGCATGGGAAAACCTATCAGTAGCAATGCTACGGCCAACATAGCCATCAAAATTATTGGAGGAAAGCTCAAGCCCTACTGCGACGGCAACGCGGGAACACCATCAGTAGGGTTATTTTGATTATTATTATTATTAATATCAGTTGCGTTAAAATCTAGGAGCCCTTGACGTTTGGGTGATCCCCTTGAGTTCCCATGTAAGCAAGCCTAAGCGTGGCACCAGAGCCCTCTCCATAAGGTGAGGACCGCAGTCACGCTGTTTGCCGATGTGTCTGACTCACTGATGCAGTTACTGACTGAGAGTGCTAGAAGCTTCCCCGCAATCGCGGGGCAGTGACACAGTGAATGGATAGCTGTGTATACCCTCCGCTCGGTTAAAATCTAGATTTAAGCTCATGAGTATTTTGTTCTGCCTGTGGCCGTTCTTCACTCCGTTTCGTGTTCCTAGTTTTGCTAGCCTGTCCAGAACAGAGGCACTCGGTTCCCCATCGCTAGATAGTTGAGTGCTTCATAGCACTCTCACACTAATAGCGACGTGGTCTTGTACTGTTCAGGACCAATATAGGTAGACACTTGCTCCCGCCTTCTCCTCTTTTCTAGATCCATCTGTGACCCAGTTGCCCAGTATACCGATGGCAACGTACTGCCTCTGGAGGGTTAATTTTACCGTTGTATGGTAAGTAGGCCGATTCCACGATTAGCTTCCTAATTTCTCTGAGCTCCATGACTATAACTATGAGGTCTCTCGAGCACAGTTACAGCAGTTTACTCCCTTCGCCAGTATGCAGAACCTTGGTTTAGTCGCTTTGGGGTCATTGTAATGCCCCCCCCCCCCACCCTAATACTCTTATAGTATTTTGAGCTAACTTGGGTTCCTAGAATATACCTGTGTGCCTCAAAGTCATGCTCATTTGCAGAACCGCATGGGCACCTTTGCTGTGATGCAAGTTAATCTGTGTCATGGTCAAGCCGAAAGCAGTCCTTTTTAGGTCTGCCCCTGGTCTTCCCTTGTTCCGACTGGCTCCTCCTGTCCTCGACCGACAAATCGGAAGTTGACCTGTTCGAGGTGGTAGGATGGCCTATAGTTGAGGGATGCGAGAGTCCTCATTCGCGACTCAGGAATCTGCGCAACGAGGCGCTGTCTAGGACTCCCTTCTGTGCCTTCATCCTGAGACCGCTTGTGCCCGACGATCCGCCTGGTAGATGTCTTTAGTGAGCAGTTGTATCCCTGCAATCGCCCAAGGATCACAGACAGATCCTCCTGTTTACCCGGAATCCACGCCGTGGCCTTCAGTCTCTTTTGGAGCAATTCAACTCCACCTACTGTAAGGTCGGCACCTTCTTAGAGCCTTTTCTCGACTACCAGATTCAGTAGCCAAGCTGCGGCTGCAGGTTCGGCAGCAACCATTGCAAAGACCCCATTCCTGCAGAAGAAGTTCTCGAATTTAGGCCACTGATTTGGAGGCACTCTTCCGAGCGCCCCCAGAGTTGCCTCCCTGAAGAGCTCGAACTGCTCAGCTGTAAACGTGTCCGGGCAGTTTGCGTCCATCATTACCGCCGTCAAGGAGTCAGCCCTCTGGGCAGCAGACACTGCCTGCGTTTGGCCAGTTAGAGAGACAGATAGGGGACAGTGCTAGACCCATTCAGGCCCGACTCCTCTCCCCCTATCGCCACCTCATTATCTTTCATATTTTTGAAAGAGAGAGATTCCATATTTATCCCACGAGTAGCTAGGGAAATAAGGGTGGCGCCTCCTACAGAGCCCCGCATGCAGGGGTAGGGCTAGTTGATCGGGGAAGGTGCCTGGTATACCCGAGAGGCCTTGGGATACCTTCGTAACTCCTAAGTGCCAAAGTGCTGCTGGACACGTCTACTCTACACCCGATTACCATTCTTTATGTTTACTCTCCACCCCTTATTCTATACACGTATAACATAGTCACTTTCTTCTCTGCTACTTTAATCCCTCCAACTAATGTTCCGTCCTTTTCTTCCGTATTATTATATTTCTAAACCGCCCTCCCTTTTTCACCCCTGACACCATGCCGCCTATTCCCCGCCCTTTTGCGTTCTCTTTTGTCATTGACTGCATTCTTCCCTTCATTTGCATCTTATCTACTTTCCTGTCTCAATTCTTCCACATCGTTTCCTCAAAATTAGACCGCTTCGTATATCTGTATCCTGTTTTTCTCAATTCTTACCTACTATGTTCATTTCTCTCAGACCACGCCTTCTGCTTGAGGAGCTAGTTTCTTTTCCTCTCTAACCACGTCATATTTTTCTCGATTCTTTTTTTTCTTCCCTCCAACAACTTCTTTTTCATATTCTTATACCTCTTCCCTTCGATCCCTACTTTCACTAGATTGGATGATTCAATGTGTCCCCTGAGGGTTTACATTCTCCTCGTACCTTTCCACTATTCCCTTACACACCCTACTACTACCTTAGTAGTAAGTAAGGGGGATCTGCAACTTAAGGTGGGTTCCGAACCGCCAAGAACACCAGCTCCAAGTACTTGGAGTAACCTTTTTCTCAAGAGGTACAGGCACCACGACTCTCCGGAGATGAACACTGCCTTGCTAGGCAAGTGTTCATCGCGTGGGCCGTCGAAACTCTTCCAGAGTATGAGGGAGAAATCAAACCCAGAAGCAGCCGGCGTGAGTCCAAAGCGCATGCCTTAGCCCCCACGACCATCTGACCACCCTCCCTACTTTGACTAAAAACATGCATTCTTTCCTTACCTCCCTCCCCTTCCAGTTTGTTTGTCTTTTCCAGAGTGACTTGTGCACCAATCACTTCCATCTGGCTCCTAATTTCTTCTTATCCACTTCCACTGTCCTTTGCCATACCGTAGGATATTATGTTTTTCTTTCATCGTCCTTTCTTCTCATTCTACTTTTCTTTTAAACGTCTTTAGTCTAAATCGCAGCGTTCCTCTCACCAAATGCATACTCGCCTCACATTCATTCGCTATACCGCTATGCCCTGCCTCTGTCTTTTTCCTGACCAGACACTATATATTGTTCCTCTCATTGTTCCCATTTCCTTCAGACTGTTCTGAACTCCTATTTTACCTCCTTGCCTCGCCTTTCCATATCATCGAATCTTCCCCAAGTTTCCTCCCTGAATTTTTTTTTCTAACCCTCCCTCGTCCCTTTTATGAATCCTACTTTCAGCGCTTCTGTTCCAGCAAGCATAGCTCCCCCCTACTTATTTCTCTCCGCACTCTTTCTCTTCGTCTTAACCTGCTTCGATTGGCTGCCCTTTTCCGGCTGGTCGCCCCCATCCCCCTCCGTTCTCTCTCGCTTTCCTTGACCCCTGTTCTTCCCCTTCACTGCTTGCTGACGTTTGCCTCTCATGAAAAAGATAACTTGACTCCTCACTCTGAGTTCTTCCTCTGCTTCCGATTGTTCACCAGCACTGTCACTGGCATCAGTCTCAGAGGCGGCCTCCTCTCTCTTTTCTGATGGTTCACTGACTCCGTTCGCGTCCGAATAATCACCTGCCCTTGTCTGTCGCCTGTTGTGTGGAACTGGACTTCTTAAGAACATTTTCTGATCTGCTTTACCCGCAGAGCTAGCATGAAACCCTTCCACCCTTCTCCTCCCTCCCTTGCCTGTCACTCTGCTCTCTTCTTCATAAACTCTCAAGACCCGCAAAAAAAAAACCGCAATCTCTCCACTTAGCCCTTTCATACGTGAACGCTCTCGCTCATTCCGTTCACTCACCGCAACCACGTCTCTGACAGTTCACCCAATTCTGTTTTCCCACAACTCAACCTTCGAACCATACTTTCACCGTACACAATCAGTTAACAAATTGAATAGAACAAAAATTACTGCAGGCAGTCATACAGTTTTAAAAACAACGCTCAAGTGCTGAAGGTCAGATCGTATTACACGGTAGATGTTCAAAGTGCATTGAAAGTATGGCCATTCAAAAACAGAATAAAAACTTGATCCCCAAAGGCCGAGTGTCAGACACTATTTTTTGGCACATTCCAACTTCTATTTGTGAATAGGTAGTTATAGGCTCACACCCCTCACATCGTTCAGTTGTCAATTAACCTATGACCAATGTCGTCCTTGTGATTCTACCAACAGTGCCACAGTTTAAAGGTAATGTGAATTTATCTAATTCAAACTCCAAACTGTTGCGTTAACGCCCTGTAATTATTTGCTGTTTTGAAAAAGTATGCAGTTGCTTTTTTTCTTTGTAAAAATCGTTATTTTTCGAAATAGTTCTTTATTTCGGAAAGCAAGTGCTAGAAACCAGCGGGATACCGTTTTTATCGGAGGATCGTTCTCGCTTTTTTCATAACATGTGCTTCTAAAGATCCTTTACGAAAAAAAACATGAATGGGCGCGGTCAGTGCTCGGATGGGTGACCATTCGGGATTCTCGCTTAGTCGTGTTTCCACTACCGGTAACTACTTCTGAGCGGGAGATTTGACGCCAAAGATTGGTGTAGGGATTCAATGCTTTCGAATGTCTACATCCAAAACTCGCCTGTCGGTAATCGACTACGTGCAGGAGCTTAAATTTTCTGCAGTCTTCCACTCCTCTGACCAAATGTTCAGGCGGATCCAAGTGTTTTAAATAAAAACCCGGCTGCAGACGTAAGGGGTTTCAAAGATTAGATATCCCACAGGGTTGAGTACTTCAGGCATTGTTTGGATGTTGATTATAAGAGTTGAGGTATTTGAGATTTCAGGAAGGGTTTCAGTTAAAGGGTTTTGATGGCTGACGATCTCCTGCGGGAGGGGGAGTTGAGGTGTGTAAAAACCTGAAAGGGTATGCATGGAGTGAAAATCTAACCCAACCTAGTGCTCTCATTTTCATTTCTCTCATTTCCTCAGATGATTAGAATTTCTCGACGATAGTAAGTAGATCGTTTAAACACCAGGGACTATAAATACTTTTTTTGGGATCGTTTGCAGGCGTATAACTAGCACGTATGATGGAGGTGTGATAAAAAAATATTGACACTAGCACCTCCAAGAGCACCAATGACAAGGACAATTATTTTAACCGAATATTTTGTGTAGAGGCGCTGCAGCTGCCCTTTAAGGTATTTATACCATGCCCTTTTTCAATCTCCTTGACTGATGTTGCAGTCGGCCAGGACCGAGAATCCGATTACGAACATAGTTTATTTCTGTTTGTCAAAGAGTACGACGTCAGATCTCGTGTGTTAGATAGGGACTACTGTCGAGAACATGTAGTTCTAGTTAATTCGACACTTCTCGTTGTCAAAAATTGAATCTAATAACCCTTGGAGCACTTGGCAGGGCAGGGTCACGGCCAAGACTGTAAGAGCGACAACGATGGTAGTAAAGCACTTTTAGGGCTGCATTGTGTCTGTAGATATTCGTCGTTCTGGCGTAAATAGGACAATTGGATAGTATGTGCCATAAGTGCTCAGGATGTTTATGACACGCCCTTCACAGGGCCGTAGCGACGGTCTCGTGGGCCCCGGGGCAAAATTTTCGAAAGTGCCCTTTTACAGCGAAAAATTTCGGAATTGATTTCTAAAAAGTTACACCACACCTTTTTTTCTGCTCCTTACATTTTCCAAGAAAATGTTTGGGTGCCCTTCGCAGCTGGAGGTCCTGGGGCACTGCTCTGCTTGCTCCGGCCTCGCTACGGCCCTGGCCCTGCACCTATCGCTGGAATAATATATTGCACCACAAGGGCATGAAGTTGACAATTCCTATACTGCGGGCCATAATTTCCAAGGGCTTCATGTCACGCAGTTAAGGGCTTTCATCATTCTGCCCGTGTAGTGTATTTTTATTTTGAGCCTGTGAAAATTACGTTTACTAATCCAATTTTTAATTCCTGTTGCTTGCCCGAAATTTGCAAGTACGAGCAGAGCAAGTGCTGCTGTTCGTAGGCAGGCATCAAATACATGTAAGAAGCCAAATATATTCCCACTTCTTTAGAAGAAATCAATTTAATTTTATAAACGAGAATTTTCCGTTCATTTCTTTCTTTAATTAGTTTTAAGTTGATATCACGTTTTCACTTATATTCACTGCCACGTTAAAACACTGATAAATTCCAAGCAAGCAGCTTTGAGCTTCTACGTAAAAACAAGAGTGGCAGCGGCTAGCAACTCTACTGGCTAGCGGCAGTCTTATGTATCGGTATGCAGAATAAAAATTTTTTGTCTCACTGTTACAGAGGACGTGTGTGTAATCTTACCAATGCACAAATCTTAGGCTTGCTGCCTCAAAATTGATGCCAAAGATACGTACTTTTGACCGAGTTATGAAAGAAACTTCTTGATGTAAAATGTAGCTACGGTATGCTAAGGTGAAAATCACACCGTCCTTACACGTGAAAATGAAACTCTCCATGACTGAATTGAGTCTAGATGATTTAGGGGGAGCAAACGTTGATTCATGTGACAAGGATCGATTTGTACAATTTCGTACAAGGTTTCGTGCATTCTTTGCCTCTATGTTTTAGAAAGTTTTTGGCCTCTGCTACCTCCACAAGTGCTTTTAGAAGTAAGGAATCTTGATGGAGCAATATACTGTCCTCACTTCTTATGTTGAGATCCTGGCGAAGGGCCGCCGTCGCCTGCTCCGCGGCTTTGTGATAGAACGCTCCTTTCCCAAACATTTCCAAATCCCTGTCGAATCCCAGGAGAGGATCTACCGTTTGCGACGATATAGGCCGTACCCAGAATAATTCGGTTATAAAGACATTGAAGAATACGAAGTCCGCGCCCGCCATTTCGGTGTGTAATTTATAAGCGCGGAACGGACGAGTTGATATGCAAGCTTTTCTGCATGTGTACAATCTCAAGCTTAGTGATTTTGTGAGCCTTGAGTTCGTTCTTTGTTCATGGAATCACCCCAGATGAATAGAGTTGAACCGGGACGGCAAGCATGTTAGTCGCAGAAATCTTGTTTAACGCCGACAGAGTGGGCGACTTAATCTGTTAAAGAAGATGTTTGTATCTGTTTCGAAGAGCCTCCTTCACTGGTGCCTTATCGTGAATGCGGCTCTTAGAACGCACATATAACTGTCGTTACAAGAAATTATGCATCTATAAAAAAAAAAGTCTGCCCGCTTCGCGGGCACATTCTCATCGCTCGCAACTTTAAGCGCGCCTACGGCGCGCGTCCTTCGGATCTCGCGCTCGATGGTGGTCTCACCTCGCGCTCCGCGCTCGGTTTTGAATTTCCCTCGCGCTACGCGCTCAGCCTTTGTACCTCCCTACAGTTTTATATAGAGCTTGTGAAACTCAAAAGCGAAATGTCG
>WSXT02092651.1:0-11676 GCA_011762715.2 Neuroterus valhalla
TTAATGGAAATTTCACGAACTTTTCATCCTATCCAAAAGTGGTTGACAGTCAACGAAAAATTCGATGACTTATTTTTCCCGTGTGGTTCCAATTAGCCCATCATTCAAAGTCAATAAGATTATTTCGTCAGCGATCCACGATCATTTGAAATTCAAAACGAAATCCTTGTTCTGTCTGAATCCGTTTTCATTATGTATAATTCCGCTTTCATTCAGAATTTATTCCATATGCATTATTCTAGAAGTAATTTCTATTCTTTCTGAATTGGTTCTCTTTATGCGAATTGTTCTGCATGATTATCATTGTACATTTTGGAATAAAAACTGATGCATAAATGTTTTTTCTGGTTCTCATATTCGAAAGAATTTTGTATCATTATGAAATGTTCTTTAAATTACACGTTTTCTAATATGCATTATGGATTGAAGACGTTCTAAGAAATAAAGATATATTATAGTATCATATTCACCAATTGAATTAAAGATGATCGTTAATGCAATGACCAGAGTGTAAAAGATCTTCATTTTTTCAAGTTAGAAGAGTAACTGATTAATTTGTTGATAAGGAATCCGCGATTAACTGTGTATTTAATGGATATTCTCATATCTTTTAAGAGCATATGTATTATCTTAATTGTAACCTTATGAATTTAAGGCGTTACGTTGGTGCTCCTGGAATATTTGCATTTCATAATCCAGTCCAAGGAAAGAAATTAGGTTATCTAAACTGAGATTTGTTTGATCGAATTCGAGTGATTTTCCAGAATAATGCTTTGATAAAAACCTTATCCCTAAGGAATTAGTAAAATATAATACTTTTTTCGAATTCAAAATTATTCCACGTGGAAGGTACTACACCTTTCGCTACGAACCTTTGGGGTGCTTAGGAGCCACAGTATGCATGTGGGCGTGTGTGCGCTCGCTGAGAGAGGAAAGGAGTTCGCTCATCTTTTCTGAAAAAAAGATTTTTGTTCAAATGCATTTTGAGCATTCTTATTTCATCCTTGCAAAGCGTTTGAGAATTTGATGTTGTTCATTGGGAACAAATTATATTTTGATTGTACCTAGTGGTTGAATATAAAATGATGAACCTGGTTACATTTTATGATTATGCCAAGCAGAGTGCCTCTCAGCATTTTCGTTCCTGGATATTGCCGAGTATCATTTTTATGGTCAACTTTGAATCATTAATTGATTCTAAGACTTTTTTTTTGACTGTGAATGTTTAAAGTTGGCTTTCTTTAAAAAATGTACAAATACCAGAGATCACGCTTCCATAATTTTCAGATAAGCCAACAGCCTTGGCTCTCACAAATGCTGTAACCGCGGAAATTAATGATGTTCTATCAAAAGAATATTTGAACTTGAAGGAATATGAAAAGGTCGTTTTGATGAGCCCGTTGCTCAAAATACAGCAATCCTCTGGATTCTTTCGGGAATGGATTATAATTTTTGCCCCGACTCGCAATCTTTAGAGTTACGTTCGGCATTGGTACATAACTGTTTTTCGAGCAGTGATTTAGTCTCACGAGTCTCACGAGCAGACCTATGATGATCTCACTAGCCATCTGTAAGAAGACCGGATATATGCCATCAGGACCAGGAAACTTGTGTGTGCTAAATGACCTCAGGGCATACCTGACCCTGGAGGGATTTACAATTTCGTTTCAGAGCCGCCTATTTGGCCCAAGATGGGCCCTGAGCGTCAATGGTTTCCTCAGAGGTGTCGTTCCCTTTTTCTAGACCTCATGAAGCCCGGGAAGTGTACCTTGAACAGGTGGGACAAGGTCTCTTCGTCTGACACCGACTACCATTCTTCGGGCAATTTCAAATTGCCGGGAATATCGTCCGGATTTCAAGGAAGCTGCTTGTCAAGTCCAGCTACCTGTGCTCCTTTTGATGTCTGTGCGGAAATGGGTCCCGCTATCTTGCTTGTCCTTACGTATGATACTCCTATATTTATCTCTCATTGTCGTCCATGAGGTGCATAGCTCAGCGGTTTTGCCAGTGCTGGCACGCCGGAACACCAGTGTGTTTCTTCATTCTTTCGGATGATTGATTTGTACACCTCTGAGAGTGAACTCTTATGTTTAGTGTAAAACCGGTCCCAATCTGTTCTCCTTGGGTTTCTGGCTTACTTGGGGCCTGCGGGTACAGTAGATTCCAGCTCGAACTCTATGTGTGAGTGATCTGAGAGATTGGGTTCAATGACTCCCACCTCTATGGAAGAGTTTTTAAACTTCGGGGTCTTCGCCATGTTCAGACTATCCATTCCAGTAGTAATCAGATATTCCAGTAGGTCGTTTTTTCTTCTATTAGATCCCGCAATTCCCCACAGAATATGGTGGGAGTTGGCATCACACCCCATTAGTTCCTTCAAGCGCAGTTCCAGGAGCGGGACTACGTTTACTCTCTTCGCCAGTATGCAGGCCCTTGGTTTGATCGCCTTAGGGTATTTGTAACAAACACAGGTGCCCTCTAATCCCCTTATAGTTTCCCGAACTAACCAGGGTGTCTGGATTGGTGAAATACCTGTGTGCCTTACAGCCATGGTCCTATCCAGTGCCGCAGAGGCGCCTTTTCTGTGGTGCAAGTTGATCTGAGTAATGGTCAGGCTAGAAGCAGTCATCAAGGTCTGCTTCCAGCCTTCCTCTGCCCCGGCAGGCTACTTTTCCTCGACCAGCAACTTTGAAGTTGACCTGTCCGAGGAGCTGTCTAGGACTTCCTGCTGTGTCTTCATCCTGGGGCCGGTCGTACCTCCCTTCCTCCTTCTTTGTCTTTGTTTTCTAGTGTGAGATGAGATGGTAGGGTGGTTGACCCTGCAGAGCCCCGCATGCAGGGGTGGGACAATTACTCAGGGAGGGCGTCTAGTAGGTCATTCCCGTGCATATTCCTAACTGGATATTGATCCAGTAGGGACCTCAACCCAGGGATCCAGTAAACCCGTGTTAGCTAAGCTCTTTCACCCTTCTACAATATTAAAGTCGTTCATGCAAGGAAAACCAGTTTTATTGAGATCCTTCCATTCACTCGGGAGATCCTGTTTATATGGGGTCCTTCTACATATATCCATACACTTGCGGGCCAAGTTCCTTCTGACGCTTTATACTTACATGTTTGAGCCTTTCCACCAACTCAAGGTCTTATAGTCCCTAGAAGAGGAATCCTTTTCTTGATGAAAACAAAATCCTTCACGTTGGGAGAAAATGAGCTTATGCAGCAACGGAATTTCATCGGAAATTCCCAATTAATATCAAAGCACATCCGTTATTAACTTTGCTAATACGAAATTTTCATGAGAAATGTTTGCACAGAGGAAAACGCAGTTGACTTCAAGTCTACTTAGACAAAATTTTTGGTTTATCTGAGGAAGGCAAACAGTAAATCTACTATCTACCAATGTCTTTATCGTGATAGGATTCTATTGATTCAGCTTATATCGCAGTGTTTGTGTGTTTCGATTGGATTCGATTTTGGATTTGGCCATGCTGCTGATTGGAAAACTTCTAAGACGATGATTGACCAAAAAATCTTATCTGCTCGTTTACGTCACGATAAGTTCAAGATTGTTCAAGACGATGATAGAACAAATAATCTTATCTGCTCGTTTACGGCAGGATAAGTTCAAGATTGTTATGTTCAACCACCAACTTCACAGCCTTGAATAATGTTCGACTTATTCCACTATTGGGATAAGTAAAAAGGACAGAAAATCGTTAAGACACGGCTTTGGGCCAGATAGAAGCTATCAAGTGAAGTGTGTCCATATGCTTGACGCGTACGTTACATAAACACGCTTTCGCAAACAGATAGCTGATCCAAGAATATAGTCTGCTTGACTTCAACTCCGCCCGCATTTGTGACGTCAAAGAATCTTCTATCCGTCATAGACGGCTAGAAGATGGCGTCACAAACGTGTCTTGATTTAAAGCCGTAAAGTGAAGTATGTTTTCGAGTCAGCTGATTGTGTTAACATGCTGAGTCGGTCAGCGTACATTGGAGTGTATTATATTATAAAAAAAGTGAGGTCGTGTATTTATTGTTTGTCCCAACCCCTTATGTATCCCATCATGCCAGTCGCTCATTACGGCATGGGCATAGGACAAAATACGCACCGCTCCTGGGATGCACCGCTTGTAGTACAATGTACTATCAAAAATTCGGAGCTAAATGCAGATTGGATTATATTAGATTAGATTTTCACTCCAAGTATACCTTTATCGGGTTTTCACATATCTATATTCTCCCCTCCCACAGGACATCGCTAGTCATTAGGTCCTCCAACTCAAATCTTTTTCCAAAATCCCTAATCACCCCAAATCTCATAATAAGCCTTCAAACAATCCCTGACGTACTCAATCCTGTGGGATTTTCAATCACTAGAACCCCTGCCTTTTGCAGCCGGATTTTATTTAAAACGCTCGCATTCGCCTAAAAATTTGGTCAGAGGAGTAAAAAACTCCATAAAACCAAAACTCCTGAGGGCAGTCAATTACCGACAGATGAGTTAGGATGTACAAAATCGATAGAATCAAATGCCTACACCCATTCTCGGCGTCCAATCTCCCGCTCGACAGCAATTAAACGTGGTGAAAACACGACTAAGCGGGAATCTCGAACGGTCACCCATCCGAGCGATGACTGCGCTCGTTCATGCTTGACATTTGACATTCCGCAGAGTCGAGAACCACCATGCAGCCACTGCCGTCAGTTGACTTTCTTTACTCCTTGCATTAACAAAAAAGCTTTAAAAAATCTTCTGCTTCCTTAGATATGTGTATATGGGTTTCGGAACTGGTGAGAAAAACTTTTCCTCGCGTGTATCGTACTGTGTTCTAAAGAAAATTTACTTCTCCTGTTTTTATAACTATTTTTTAGTCTGAGACATTCCACAAAAAAGGATAGAAGGGGGTGCAATTCTACAAAAATTCAATGCCTCTCTTAATAGAAATGTCTCTAGGATTCTTTGGAAGTTGTCCTGTTATTTCAGCTGGTTTGAATGTAGCATAGATGCTGGTTTTGTTGACAATTATTTTTATTCGTTTTGTGGTGTACAGGATGTATAGGAGGATGGTAGTCGGGTTCTTCTATCTTCCTTCAATAAGTTGTGTGGTAATCTTTTTGTATCAGGATTTGTTTCACGTCTTGTAATTCCTTTTGTATTTTATCTTTATCTGTGATAGAGACAGCTCTGTGCAAAAAGGAGTTATTAACCAATTGCTTTCGAGAGAGGTGGTGATTTTTTAATAGAGGGGGGAAATCTCGCATTAGAAACCTAATCTAGCAATCGTCTACGCTGAGTAGGCGATACTTAGGTTGGGTAGTGTCAAATTCCTATTGACCAAAACCCCTCCTCTCCTGCCGACCCATTTTCCCGGAATCCACTTTCGCATTACTTCAGGGGAATGGGAATAAGGCCTGTACGCCGTACTTCGGCTTTCCTCTGCTCTGCCTACTTAGACTTCACCAATCTCCTGCTTCTGACCCTGCAAGATGTGCGCATCGTCCTCAGTAGCGCGACAACGTCTCGCAACAGGCTCGTCGGCCTTCGGCATCTTGGCAGGGGTTTACTGTAGATTACCTCGAGGCTTTACCTAAGGTGTCGCCTCTCGGCACACCCTACACCTTGCGGTTCCCGGGGGATGGTCAACCCGGAAACCTTCGCCTTTCGCGGTGCAGAGTACTTGTGCACTCCGCGGACTTGTGTCCCTCTTTGTCGCACCTCCGGCAGCACGTCTTCCTGTCGGGTCCGGTGCAACCCGCTGCCATATGGCCGTAGCCATGACAGCGGTAGCACCGGGTCACATCTACCTCCATTCTAACACGACAGGCCACCCACACAACTTTGAGATGGCTTGTGCGTGTTAGCTTCGTGGCCAAGTCTTCATTCAGCTCAACGAAGGCCTTCAGGTAACACCTGAAAGCCTTTCTCGTTAAGTGACCTTCACCTCGTTGCCTTTCGTTTTTACACTGAAGTGTTTCTCAATCGCATCGACAATATCGCTAGCTTCAGTTAGCTCGCCGAGGTCAAGGACCTTGACCTTGACCCGAGGGATGATTTCATGAACTCGCCCCCCGGCGCCAAGTGCCTCCCTGATGGCAGTTGGCCTTAGCGTTTCAGAGGACTTAAGCGTGGCTCGAACCCTCGGATGGTTTAATAAGAGTCACGGGAACCTGTCCTCGCGTCCTCGCCTTCTTCAACGCTGGCCCCTTCGCGCTGGCGTCTGGGGGACTCGCGGTTGGTTCTCTCGGTCTCTTCCCTTGGGTTGAGGCAAAAGTTTTCCCGGCTTCCTCGTCCGTCTGTGTCCCCACAATTTTTCTCTCTCCCTTCTTGGCAGCTTTCCGGGCCTCCTGGATCTTCTTGGTGGCTATGCATCTCAGTACTGTCACGGCATATCTTGCGTTTTGAGGCATACTTGCGAATTTCAGCTTCATCGCAAAGAGCTTACTTTGTGCATTCTTTAGGCCACTCCTTCTAGGAAGCAACATATTGGCCTTTGTCCTGCAGAAGTTTAGCATCTCTTTGATCACTCCTTTCATGGATTTTCCATGTATCTTCAGTTGAAAAGTTCATGATTTTGTTATTCTAGTCTTCTATATCTATTATAACTGTTGTTTTGCATTTGTTTGCGGAAAATATTATGATGTCTCTATTCTCATTGCTGTTTTTTCTCGTCTTGTCAGGTTTGAGCTTCTGACAAATTATGTCGTTAAGACAGGTCATTTGATAGAGAAAGGATTGTTCTTTTAGAAGAAGCTTTCCGGTGTTAAATGACTTGAAGAGCCAATCAGGTGCGACCAGTCTCCATGGTAGAACCTTCGACTAATCACTGGCATCGTAGAGACGATACATGAAAACAACATAACCTGAAACAGCCCTCAAGATGTGAACTGCATTGTTCATGAAATGTCGGCATAATTTGTAGTTTTGTCCACGATCAAAACCTGAAAAATCTCCTTTCATTGAAATGAATTATCGTAAAAGCATAGAATTTTCTTAAGGCAAAATTTTGAGACTCTCCGAAGTTGAACGCTCCTTTTCTAGGCAAGTGTTTACCGCATGAGCCGACGAAGCTCTTCCAGAGTGCCAAGCAGTGGCGGATCCAGAGGGAAGCGATAAGGGGGATCGCCACCTCTCCGGAGCTTGCAAAAGTTGAAGGTCCAAGAGCGTCGTAAGCAGGCGCAAAAATTGGTTGTAAATTTATTCTTGCTGGAAGTTTGAAAAATTTCGGTGGAAAATAGTTCATTAATTAGGTTCGATGATTTAGTGTTAAGTCTGTAACTGCATTTTTTTACGATTCCAGCGATATAAAAAACCTATTCGTCGATTATTTACATTAACGGTGTTCCTCTATGGCACGGCAGAGAAAAGTATACAAATATTTCTTGAATTTCATTTTAAAATGATATCTCATCCGGAGAGCCTTATTTGATTGATTGTAACTTAGAATGCTTTCAAGTTGAGTAAGTTCAATTTATGTCTCGTGAAGGTTTAATCGCTCTACTTTGAAATTAAGTAACATTGGGCGATTACGGCCTACTAGAGCATCCCGAGTTTCAGTTGAGGTCAATGGGGCAATCGTTCCGCTTCCTATGTTTATTTTTGCACGTCTTCGACCGTGATATCGACTATCGTTTATATAAAATCCAGTAAGAGCAGTACTGCTCTCAATAATTGCAAAGACGTCACCATTCGATGTTGATAATACAATTTGTTCTTGCTTTGGCATGGGCGCATATAAATTATGGCTTACGAGTATTTCAATCGCGTTATCTACAGGAAAAATGTATCTTCTAAGTTCAAATTGCCGTCGACGATTACGATAGAGAATAAGTCGAATACGATAAAGTTCATCAAGCTCATATCCAAGTCCGTCAAGAGTAGCAATCCTAGTAGGTGGAACAGTTAACTTGGCTGGAGGAGACATGGACCTGGACCTAGATCTAGATCTTGACCTAGCAGGAGGAGGAGTGCTGTCAGAATAACGAGAAGGTTCCTCACGTGGTACGCCAGGAATGGGTGCGCCATTGGGTAAACAGTCGAACTGTAAACTAAATTCTGCAAGAAAAAAAGGTGATTGAATTTTTGTTAGTGTACGTTTTCGGATGGAAGCCTCAGATTGGCAATTTATTTCGCTCAAATCTATTTAAACCTGCCCGAACCGAAATGAATCCGACTAAATCATGATACTTGTATCTTGATCATGTCGTATAATAATTGTCGACAAACTTTTCATTCAAATTGAATTTTCGAACAGAATCAAATTCATTTTAAATGATTCCAATTCCAATCAGCCTATTATTTGATGACAATCAGAATTATTTGGTCAGCAATCTGCCATCATTCGAAATTCAAATGAGATTTATATTGTTCTGCAATAAATGTGAATGATTTTGCAACATTTTAAAAACAGTTTAAGACTGTTTTTTAATCAGCAAAATTATCTCAAAGGTTCCAACAAGTTTCTTATTACTCCTGAAACTATTCTTATCCCGCATTGTTTACTGTATCCCGCCATATCATTATTTTTTGCAATATTGTGAAGAAAATCAGTGTCCTGTGTAAATCAGTTCTCATATTCCCATACTCAATTTTAGAAAGAATGTTTATTCTGTCTGAATACGTTCTCATCGCGAATTATTTTGCATGCTTATCATCGTATATTCATCTGTCAGATTAGTATTTACAAGATCATTCAAACTTCAAGAGGCCGAAGAACTATTTATTGTGGATTTGTCACACTTTTGGAACAAAAAGTGGAGCTTAAATGTATTTTCTAGTTTTTGGATTTGAACGAATCCTATATCAATATGGAATGTTCTGGCTACTAAATTTTCTATATCATGCATTATGGATTGATGGATTTCTCAAAATTGGAAATATGTATATATATGTATTGTAATATATTCACCAATTGAATAAAGAATGATCGTTGAGGCGAAGACTGAAGTATAAACAATTTTCATTCTTTCAACTTCGAAGAGGAACTGTTCAATGTGTTAATAAGGGATTTCCGACCAATTGTGTATTTAATCGTTATTTTTATGTCGTTTGAGAGCATATATATATATATTATCTCTATTGTTATCTCATGAAATATTTGCATTCCATAAATCAGACCAAGGGAAGAAATTTAGTTATCTTGACACAGATTAATTTGGTGGAATTCAAGTGATTCTTCAGAACAGTCCATTGATAATAACTTCAGCAGGAAATCCTTTAAACCATCTACTAATCTCATGTATGTCTCAACTGGCTTGAACCCATAAGGTTTATTCCTGTGATACCTCAAAATTATTTTAGGATCAAAAACAAGATATCCCTGCGGGAACTTTTTGATAAACTGTTTTTGAAATTTTTGTTTGTTTGAAGGTTTTGATTCATATTTTATTGAAAACTAGGTGTGCCCTGTGGCGGCGGCTTCGCCGCTGCGGAGGCAGCTGGTTGCAGGGCTGTTTACCTCTATGGCGACACTCTTTCTATTAATGCACACATTTTTGTTTGACCAGATATTTCATGAACAAATTGAACAACTCTGTTGATTTTAGTTTTAGAATTTCAAGGTAAAAGCCATTTGACTTGTTTCAACTTCCTACAAGCTTCTGAAAAAAAATTGTTATTGTAAGTACTGCTGCTGCAGTTTTTAGCATATAAATTTAAAATTTGGCCTAAGTACGCAATAAAAGCTGCACTCATCAACATGAAATTCACGTGACAGTGCATTTGAATGATATTATTGATGATCGTGATTGATTGGAAGTCAGAACGGAGCAGTCTGCGTCTTCCGGCGCTGGTATCAAATTTGTTGATGACGTCTCCAAAAAATGTTATCCTTTACCTAAATCTCACCACTACTTTATTTATATTTTCCAATTTTGCTATTTATTCAATCTTTACTGGATCCGCTCGAAAATATACCTTCTTTTTTTCAATGTGCACATCTAAAAACTTCAAATGAAAAAAATTCCAAAAATTCCCAATGATAACCGTACGTAATCAATTTTGTTCAATCTGAAAAAATGTAGGATATCATGCAAGAAAAAGTGACGCATGTACTATTTTGAAACTGTTTCCTTATTTCTTGAGAAGATATAAGCCTTCCAAGTCATGAGAAATTATGATATCTTATTAATCATTTATTTTTCTGCCTACTCGCTCTATGCCCATTTTATACAAATTTTCATCGTCTCTGTCGTCGTTCTCGATTAATTAGGTTTTTGCTTCTTACTGACTACTTCTACTTCATCGCCGCTTGTTTCTTTCTCAAATTCTATGTCTTGGAGAGAACTCAAAATTTCTACGAAGCAAAAAGACTTTACTTTTAAAAAACGCAGTCCGGCCTAGATTATTTGAGCGGGGACGTACACATTGAAATTTCACGGCCTTTCAAAAATGACGTATACACGGAGAAAAATAAAATTTTCGGTTGCAGAAAGATCGCTGAACAATATCAGAGATTCCAATGCAAGTATGAACGAAGACACCAATATAGATTCCGTTCCTAGATATTAGAGTACGTGTGAAAAATGAAAATGAAACCCAAATATATCATTAACTGTTTCATAAGTTTCATGAATTATATGCAATTAGATGTCATAGTAATTTTTTTAATTATATAAAGCGTTACTAAGGCATTCTGATTATTGTACCTACTCATAAAATGCAATCTTGACTCAAAGTTTTGTGCTCATTCTATGAAAATATAGTTTTCTGTGTCATGAATCAAAGTCCACTGTAGTATTTAGGAATTGGGTCAAAAGATACAAATATATTGTAAGAAATGGTCTTTAGGATTAGAATTACAAAATTAAACCCTACAATAGTGTGCACCTATGGTGAGAATGGTTGAAGAATTTTTGATTGTGAGAACCGCGAAATGCACTGCAGTTTTCGAAGTGTCAGGTGGCGTTCATTCCCAAACGCACAGTACTCAGTTCCAAACTTACAGGAGTCAAGAGTGGGCCAATGTGTGTATGAGGTATCGTTAATCTTGCAATGCAGAATGTTTTAAGAGTTTGTTCCTGCCGATTCGCATGGTCATTGTGCTTATTTTGTGGCGTCATTATTGTGGAACAAATTTTCTTGTGAAGAACGGATAAATCAAGTAACACCACGTATACAGTGTTAAATCCACATGTTCCAGGTAGGTACAATTTCATTACTCTTTCCCTGTCTTTCGCGTAGGGAAAAACAGGGTTTTTAAGTTTTTTTGAGGTTAGGCGAAAACGTGTCAAACAAATTAGTATTCAGTTGAATCGGAAGCCCTTATTCGAAACATCTATTCTTAATTGCAACCGAATGCAAAAAAAGGAGTTTACTCTGCACTAGTCCATTAACAATGGCAAAAAATACATCTTCAAAAACTGGCTGTAAAATTTCACTAAAATTCTGTGAAAAGTTAGGAGACGACCGTTTTTGTTTATAAATGTTCAAATCCATTTCTCTCAATTTTAAGATTCTGAAACCAATTTCAACAACAAATACTTTATGGAAACTATACAAATTCTTCAGAAATGAAATGAAGCATTTCAGTAGTTTTTTGGAATAAAAGCAATTTCACTTATTTATTAAAATCATTTCGATGCCATGAAGATTTTCTGTAGATAGATAAACGTTTATTCTTCAGCCTACTGGCCTTGAAAAATTGACTTGCTTACACCACCATGTTTTACAAA
>WSXT02092662.1:0-11675 GCA_011762715.2 Neuroterus valhalla
CCAAAATGATATTCTACAGGAAGTTTCCTACAAATTGATATCCAAAGTGACCAACATTACCCTCGAAAGTGATGAAGACAATAATGAAAAAAGAAGTGAAATCTCCAAGAAAAACGTTAAAAATCTTTCAGAAGAGCTAATTCACCTTTCTTTACCTTTGATGTTTGATATTTTCTATGACACATCCACCTTTTTTTTAATATATCCACACATGAGAGTTCTGAAATCAACTCGAGCTATCTTTTAAGATAATTGCTTGGTTATTCAAGCAATAATTTAATGATATTTTTAACATACGTTTTGGAAAATGAATTCTATTATAAGATATGGACAATAGTCTTATTTCGATATTTCGGCTAAGAGTTATTAGCGGCTCGCTGAAAAGGAAGAACTAGCTAAATGATCATTACGATTTCCGCTCCGAGAATATTCAGTATCGTCTAATAATTTAACTTTTCATGATTCTCATAAAAATTCACACACTGTTAGAAGTAATCGTTATTTTCCCATGCCTGTATCTACCCGTTTATGTGAACAGATTTTTCCAAAGATATTCGATAAAGTTTTTAGTGTGCTCAGATCCGAAGATTGGGAAAATCACAACAATTTTATTTGTCAAGTTGGATTGCTTTGACTTTACAGCGAGCCGCTAATAACTTTTGCCGAAATATCGAAAAAAGACTGTTGACCATATCTTATAATAAAACTCATTTTTGAAAACGTATGTTTAAAATATCGGTTATTTATTGTTGGAATAACTATGCACATATTTTAAAAGATAGCTCGAGTTGATTTCAGAACTCTCATGTGTGGACATATTAAAAAGAAGGTGGATTTGGCATAGAAAATATTAAACATCAAAGGTAAAGAAAGATGAAATAGCTCTTTGTTAATATTTTTAACGTTTTTCTTGAGTTTAAAAAACTTTCAGAAAGTAACCAACGTGAAATACACAAAAATATAGCACAAAATGGAGTATAAACTAGAAAGATAAATTTCCAACAAATCACATGACTGTTCAACCAGACGAAATGAGTTTTTAAGAAAGAATGGAAGCGGTAATCTTTAATTGAGGAAAAATTATTTTCAACGAAAAAAGATGAATTCTCTACGAAAAAGGCAAAGTTTATATTTCGACAGAAATCAGTTCTGTTTTTATATCAGAAAAAGTGAAAGTCAAATTTTCTATTTTTGGTAGAAAATTGATCTTTACAAAATGATAATTCAATCATTCTATTGAAAAATCGGATTTTCTGGTAGGAAATTGAATAGCACAATTGAGAATCCACTTTGTTGGTTCAGAATTAATTTTTACATTTTCATTCTGAATGAGAAGGTATTGGTTTTATGCGAAAATTGACATTCGCGGATTTATTGAAATCTCCACGTTTTGAGACCCTCTGAGTCAGAAAAAATGGTTTCTACGAAGGTGTCTGTCTGTCGGTCTGTAGTCAATAATCTGTGTACTCGATAACTTTAGAAGGAGTAATCGGATTGGATTGCACTTTGGCACGCATTTTAAGGGATCAAAAAGACAGGTCAAGTTCGTTAACCAGCTATTTCGGGTATAAGAAAATAAGAATTTTTAGCCAAATAACACAAGATTGAAAAGAAAGCTACAGAAAAGAATGTTTCTTTCTTGGGAGCCTTACAAGATCGTGAATACACCTCTTTGAATTTTCTCAAAAAATCGAAAATTCTATTTTTTATCGTACAAAAAATAATGAAAAATGGGAAGATTCATTTTTTGGTCAAACTATGTGAGGTACGGGAAAACATAAATGAACTGAAATTGTGCAGCAAGAAAAGATGTACAAATTTGGTATTATTAACTTTTTGATAGGACAAGTAGTTTTTGCTTCATTTATAAAAAATCATACAAAAAATGAAAAAAAAAGAACTTTTGGACAATTGACACAAGCTTAGGAAAAATCAAATACAAGTTCTTTACCAGGAAAATATCTTTAAATGTGTTATAATTTTTCCCATTCGAAGCGTAGTTTTTGTTTCAATCGTAAAAAGTAAAATTGAAAATTAAAAAATTGCATTTCTAGAAAAACTTCACAAGACCCGCGATAAGAATTTATTCGTTAAAGCCGGAGGAGCTTTAACAAAAGAGAATTTGCACTCATCAAATTAAAGTATTCGACATTTCGCTTTTGAGTTTCACAAGCTTTTCATACAACTGTAGGGAGGTACAAAGGCCGAGCGCGTGGCGCGACGAGCGCGGAGCGCGAGGTGAGTATCCCATCGAGCGCGAAGCGCGAGATCTGAAAGACGCGTGCCTTAGGCGCGCTCAAACTTGTGAGCGAACTACTACCTACTACAAGAAACCGATCATTCTTTCGAAAGTTATCGAGTTCACAGATTGTTTGAATTATTTTTTGTGCGATCAAAATGGGAATTTTCGATTTTTTGAGAAAGTTCAAAAAGTTGTATTCACGTCTCAAAACGTGGATATTTCATAAATTCCGCGAAAGTCAGTTTGCACACAAAACTAATACCTCTCCATTATGATGAGAATGTAAAAAGATGACTAAGAGAATTGTTAAATTTCCCAAAAAATAGTTCAATTTCCAATCAAATATTCAGGTTTGTAAAACAAAAAGTTGAATTATTAAATCAAAAACAGTTGCATTTTATACTTGAAAAAATCCTTTTTAATGTGTAATAAAATATTTGAATTTTTCACTCATTACCTAATTTTTCGACCAAGAAACTCTTCGACTTATTCTCTACCATGAAAGACGAGTTTTCAACAGAGCACTTGAACTTGCGAGAATAAAAAAAAAATTCTATATTACGGAGATGAATTTTCAATCAAGAAGATTGATTATCTATCAAAAGGTAGATAACCCACAAAAAACATGAGTTCTTGAACAGCAGATTGAATTTTTATCTAAAAAACATAATTTTGTATCCAAACATGAAATAGTTGAACTCAGAATTCCAAAATTACTTTCCAAACAACAAAAGAAAAAGAATTTCGAACCATTTGAATTACATAGGTATATAGTTTTAACAAGTAGTTGAATTTTCGACAAAATTCTCTAACTTTAATCAAATTGTGTAATTCTATACCAAAATAGTAGTGTTTAAACAAAAATATGGATTTGTACCAAAAAGTTCACAACAAAATATTAGGTTTTCCTCTTAAATTGATTATTCTAGAACAAAAAAAAAATTGGATGCAAAGTAGTTCAACCCTAAACCAAGTAGTTCTTTTAACCAAAAAATATAAATTCCTAACAAAACGTGTAAAGTTTGATATTTTAACCGAATGGTGGAATCTTCAACCAAAATAGAATAATTTTCACCAGAAATTCTCATTTTTACCGAGATGTAGAATTGACACAATTTTGGGTTCAAATTTTGTTTTTTCTTCAATTTTGTTTTCTCGTTGAGAGCGCTTTTCAGTTGTAACTGTTCCAACTATTTTATAATTTCTTTGATGAATATGTTATGTAACAAAAATAATGTACACCTATAGAGCTTTACAAATAAAATAATTCCATAGTTGTTTTTGAACTGAAGTATTCTTCAATTAGAATTCTAGAAGTAAGTCATCAAAAGTTAATAATTCGAAAAAGGATGATAAATATTTCCATTTACAGGGAACCGTTTCATATACTACAAAAGGGGAAATTATTTCATTCGATGTCAAACTAACTAGAAATTGCATGATGTAAATAAAAGTATCGATACAAGAAACACCAGAATATCGAGCAGACACACATTTCTGAACTTCGGAAGTTTAATCCGATCGAATTTTATTGATTCCAGAACACAAGCTTCTCCAGGACCTGTGTCTCCAACGCCTTATAACATCCCTTTCGAACAGTATCAACCAAGCCTTCCAAATCAATATAAATTTCCCCAGCCTATAAAAATAATTACTCAACCTGAACATCCAACAACAATGCCAATGGATGAATCAATTAATGAAGTATACATGGACACGCCGCCTCTTCAGCCTTATCAGCAAGTCATTCCAAATGATATATCACTCCAAAGTCTTGGAGGATTTTTATACGAAGCACCTTCTGGAATGAGTGAGTCAAGTTATTTTTCAATTCATTTTGAAATTTTTTTTTTTCTGTTAACATTCAAATATAATTTTTCTGTAACTTAATGCTTTTATGGGAATTCAGACAATCCAATGCATAGAATACCATCTTTTTATAAATATTTTAAAATATTTCAAAATAATTGACACCTGAAAACTATTTTAACCATGTTGGAATTGAATTGCGTTCCATGATGTTCGCCGATTGACGAGTTCATTTACCAACTTCAGTTAATCGCCTTCAATTGTATCTCTTTTCGCACGGAAAGGAATTTACAGGAATTTCTAAATGCTGTTAATTATGATCTCATGACTTTTCTTGCAGATTTACAAAATGAAGGAAATTTGTTGGACTTGGACAGTCAACAACTACTTGCTTCTGGAATGTCATTTGGCACTTCCGAATTACTAAATTCAGTTCTGGATCATAAACTTTCTGCAGAACTTGACCAGGGCCTTCAAATCAACGTTTTTCCTGTAAGTTATCCTATAGAATATGTACATATTTTGTGAAACTTACAGTTTCATTAGTAGCACTTTTCGGGGACTTTGTATTCAAGTTTATCTACCCTCTAAACTTCAATATTGTGGAATGGGAATATTGAAATTGAAAACAAAATTGAGCGGTTAAAAACAACAACAACCTGTTTGTATTCTCAGAAATCACTCCTTCAAGTAAAGTAAAAGGGCTTATCGACTTTTTTACATGGAAAAATTTTCAAGCAGAAATTTGGAAAATTTTCTGTAGCGACATATGAAGTAAGGATATGTCCATGAATTACGTGAGAATCATTTTTAAAATCGCAGATCCTATAGAGGATATTCAGGATACGTGTATTTATTAATACGAAACAGAAAGAATACATGCAATATGGTTTAATACTTCAGAGACAGAGCGGACAATAACTGCTTGGCTAACTCGTCATAGATTGACTAAACTCCACTTCACAACACTTCCCCTCAAACTAGGGCGTGTTGCTGTTAACACCTCAACCGAACTTCACTAAACACTTCCTATGCTTGGGACCCGACAATCCTTTAGTAATCACATCAGCCATCATTTCCTCTGTTGGCATGTTCCTGCTGTTCCAATCCAGATTCTGCCAAGAATCTTCGCAGATGAATCGCCTCTTTTGCGGCCTCTGTAAGACTCATGTATTCGGCCTCAGTACTGGGGAGTGCGACAGTTCTCTGTTTCTTAGATTCCCAAGAAACTGCTCTACTTCCCAGGACGAAAACTTATCCTGTGTATGACCTTCTATCCTCAGGACAACTACCCCAGTCTGCATCCACAAAACCTTGAAGCGGGTAATTTGATTTCTGGAATCTCAATCCCAGATTAGTTGTTCTCGAAGATAACGCAGGATCCTTTTCCCTGCTATCCAGTGTTCCTCCCCATAGCAGGTACAGAACTGCCTGAGCGAGTTGACAGCAAACGATATGTCACGGCGTGTAGTTATAGTCCGTCAGCCCGATGCCAAAAAGTGTGAGGATAATGTAGCATGAGGTATTCACTATTCAGTAGTTGCGCACATGGTGATCAATAGACAAGCAAAATCAGTGCGTCCCCATGGATCAATATCCTTTGTAATACGATAGTATAACGTATGCCGATCCCACCTAGCAATATTCTAACAAAGTAAACTATGAAAAAACGTGTGGAACAACAATGAGATATTTTCTATTATTTTTTAGGGTCTCAGCCAACCTTCACGACTGCCTAAGACTCGCGCTCTTCGTATGCCGATCGTTTTTTCATGGTTGACTTTGTTAGAATTTTGCTAGGTGTGATCGGCATACGTTATACTATCGTATTGCAAAGGATATTTTCTTTTGTGACAAAAAATTGATTTTTTTCACACAAGATCCATGAGGACTCATTGATTATGCTTGTCTATTCATCACCATGTGCGCAAATGCTGGATACCTCATGGGAATACGTAATACTATCATCACATTTTTTGGCAGCGGGCTGACGGACTACTACTGCTAAGTACATCAATGCCCCGATAAGTTCTCTGAAAGGGTAATCTTCTAGATTTTTCTCAGAACACCTGTCTGGCCTTACTGGCTTCGTTCTAGGATCCAAAGGTGTGACATCAGGTTTAGATATATCCATTCCAAACCTCTTCAGAACTCCCTTGATTTACACGCCCTGCAAAATTTCCATGATTCTATTATTTTGCCTGAATTCTAGGCCTAAAAAGTTCTTAGATTTGAAATATCTGGTGGAGTTCCCTCCCACTTTTCAAACGGAATTCCCCCGCCCAGGCTCCTGGAGGGTCATCGGTTCGGAGGTAGTTCGCTGTTACTACAGCCTCGGCCCAGAAAGATCGTGGAAGGTCTGCCTCGAACATCATGCATCTTGCCATTTCAACGAGAGTGCGATTTTTCTGCTCGGCCACTCCATTCTGTTTAGGCGTGTAGGCTACTGTGAGTCTTCTTCTGATTCCACACTCATCCAGAAACTCGTTGAGAGCATTATTGCAATATTCCTTGGCGTTGTCCGATTGCACACACTTAATCTTTCTTCCCGTCTGATTTTCAACGAAATTTTTGAAGTTTTTAAAAGCATCCAAAGCTTGATTTTTTCTTTTCAAGAACTTCACTTCTATCCATCGCGTCGAATCATCTACGAAAGTTATGAAGTATTTTGATCCACCAAATGACTGAGTTCGCATAGGGCCGCACAAGTCAGTATGCACGAGGTCCTGCATCCCCGTTTTCCGAGACGAACTTTTAGTAAAAGGTTTCTGTGCTAACTTTCTCTTGGCACAAGATTCACACGCGAATAGCTTGCCCTTATCACTGAGCTTTATTCCGCAAGCATTGTTCGCACCCGCGATTTTCTGCGCGTCCTTTTCGTTCAAATGTCCCAAACGCCTATGCCACAATTGTAAAGATCCAATCCCGTGCTTTTACTCACTGCGCCTGCGGTTCCCGCATTTTCTCGCACATAGTACAAATCACCGATTCTATCCACGACTAGTTTTACTTTGCCATTTGGGATTCGAACCACAGCCTCCCGCTGTCCGAATACGACTTCGAAACTCTTATCAGTGATTTTACTGACTGACATCAGATCTATACCAAGATCTGGCACGTACAGTGTATTTTCCATCTGTACAACCGACGATTCGAAGTCACTCGACAAATTTAACTGCACCGTTCCCTTGGCTTCAACTTTGGCAGTGGCATTGCTTGCCAAATTTAAACTGTCACTATCACACTTTTCCATATTCACAAATTTTCTTTCGTCACGGCACATGTGTGAAGTACACCCACTGTCAAGACACCAATTTCTCTACACGGAGTGCTTTTAAGCTTGTAAAGCACTGTCCTTGTCAGCTGTTTTTGTATACGTCGCATAATTCCCGCATAATTAGCTCTTAAAGTCGGTAGGTGGCGAAATGTACGATCTTTGAGTAGCAGTGACATCGTAACTTTTCGTATGTTGCGCGCTGCGGCGATAGGGCCCTGAAGGGGAGGGGTCTGGTGGCGCTGTTGTCGCACACAACGGTGACGCACGGTAGCTCGAGAGACAAAGCAGTGCTAGGAACTCAGCAAGTTTCGAGTTTCGTTTGTTACTAATAAATGGAATGTTATTGCTAACCTCAGTTTTGACTGAATTGCTATATCCTGTAGCAAACCAAGTTGTGATGCAAATCGTCTTTAGTATTACTGTACTTCATTTATTCAAAAAAATATATTTTTCTATGAATCAATTGATCCTTTTAATCCCAGTTCCCATTGATTCCCTCTACTTTAATTTTATCTCACATTTCAACCCTCAGCTTCATACAATTCCTATGCAAATTTAACGTACATTTTATATTAGCCCTGTCTCTTCACAATCAGTATTTTAGTGCCATTTTTCAGGAAATGTACACTTCCTTTCTCCACTCGCTTGCATAATTTTGCACAATTTTAGGTATTTTGCTGCATTTTCCCTTACTTAAGGCTGCATAAAATGACTGATTTCAGGCGCATAATTTGAGGTTTTGAAACGACATAAAGTATATATCTCTAAAGATCGTCAACAGATCCTGGTTGACTTCAACCTGCATTTCCTGGAGTTTATCCACCGCATCGTAGAAATTTCTGATGTGATCACCTTCCGCCATTTTGTGTAAGATGAGTTTTTTCAACAGTGTAGCCTTCTTAGCCGGTCCTTTGGATTGGTAGATAGAATGCAGCTTCCTCCAGATTTCATTCGCTGTACTGCTGCTTTTAATCTACTTCAGCTCTGTAGAATTAATCGCCAAAACTAAGTCCGAACGTGCCTTCCTATCCGCCACTTGACAGTCGTTTCTGACGCCGCATCACCCGTTACACCAGGCCGAACTTTTTCACCACTCACGTATTCCCAACCACCATTTTTTACTCACAAAGCTTCGAAGCTTCCACGTGTCGAAATTATCTTTCCTGAGCGTTTCTATATGCGCCGATAGCGTGGAACTCATTTTTAAACGATAAACCGAACCGACGCTTTTCCTCGAACGTGACGCTACTCAATACTTTACCAATAGTTTCTAAACCTCTACAAGTTAGGTATTAATTAACAACGCCCTGGGCCCATAACCTATAGAGGATATTCAGGATACGCGTATTTATTAATACGAAACAGGAAGAATACAGACTGGAGGATTTTAAGGGATAACAACAGATTTGAAGTGGTCTTGATGATTTTATGGGATCTCAACAGATTTCAAGATAATTCAAAAAGTTCCAAAGTATATCAATCAATTTTAGAGAATTTTTCACTATTTGAAAGGATCAAACGAAATTTCAAAGGATGTCTGAATATTCTTGAAGGTTCTAAGGAATTTCAAGAAATTTTGATGGCTTTTTAGATGATTTCAATGTCTTTTAAATGTTATGGAGAGATTTCGAGAGATTATGTACGATATCCTTGGAATTCAAAGGACTTCATGAATTCGCACATGATTTATAGTATAAGAAGTAATTTTCATAATTAAAAACTGATGTCACTTAGCTCCTCTCCTTCCCTCAGCGAGAATTCATAAGATTTTCCAGAGCCCCCCCTCCCCCGATGTCCCACGTAATTAATGAACCGTACATAATTGGAAGTGTGAAAGATTGATCACCCTGGACGTAAATAAATAATAAATGGCAATGAAACTTTCTCTAAATCAAAAATTCTACAAAAAGTTTGGAATCCTTAAAGTCTATTAAAAGTCGAAATATTTTGTTTTGCAGGCAGAGCAAGACACAGAGGAAGCTAGTGAAATGACTGACAGTCTTACAAGACTTACTCGTGACATTGAAAGCCTCAACGAAATGTGCAAACCACGTATCAACTAAAATCGTCACTGTGCATCGATTTGCTGGATCGCTTGGTACAACCGAAAAGTCCAATTTCAAAATCACGAAAGAGATTGTTTTATCCTACTATATTTTATCCGTATCGAGTCCATCGATATTATTTTTGTTTTTGGTAAATGTGATAGTACAAAGTCCATTTTTGGACAACAGTGGCTATGAATGCTCAAAATAAATAAATTCACTGTAGCTTGAATAAACGGTAGACTATATAAGATATTTTTATATCTTGATGTACTTAATTGTTCCATTTGTAATCTTTATCTTTAATGACTGTAGGACGATTTTTGATTGTTTTTGAAACTGGACATTTGACCATCACTGGAATTCTTTATTCTTAAGTGGGTGTTCTTCAACAAGTGAAACAGCTATAATTATGAACGTGTTAATCTTACTCAAGTACCGGTTTACTGGATGTTTTCTGCCAAAGTGATATACGTAATGCCGTCTATGGTGAAGGCACGTAAACGCATACTATCCTTGTGATAAATTGCCACGCGCAGAAAGTCGAAACTATTTTATACCTAATCTATCTCACTGAAATTCAAGATTATGAGGTTCTTTCACTTCAAGCTAAAGGCAGATGGCGCCAGGCTTCGTCAGTCCTGTTATGGCTGCTCCTCTTACACACCGTCAAATTCATAGTTGTGTTAGCTTGTTCGTGAGCCTGTCTGTTAAACAACAAAACTGGGAACATAACCTGTAAACTCAACGTTTGTCGGGCACAGTTGGCGTTGTTGTTTTTATAGTTGAAGTGCGATGAACAAAAGAAATGCAGTGTAATAATATCATTTGGATAAAAGTGCGATATGCATAAACTATCACGTGTATGAGGCAGATATACAGATCAACCAATAACTTTTAGCCATTTTTTTTCATAACCTTATTCAAAGGGAATTTGAACTTTACCTTGTTCTTGCAAGAAATGACACTGCATTTCATTTTGTTTACCGCACTTGAACAATAAAGACAACAACGACAACTGTCCGAAGAACGTTGACTTTAAAGGTTATGTTCTCGGTTTTATTGATCACACAGACAGGCTCACGAACATGCCAACACAACTAAGAATTTGACGGTATATGTGTGCAGCAGCCAAAACAGGACTGACGTAGCCTGGCGCCATCTGTCTCCAGCTTGAAGTGAAAGAACCCCATAGGAGTAGGACTTTGGAGTGCCCTTATCATAGGAACGAACTTGGCGCACATTCATCCCATACCTATAAATACTTTTCTTTTTTTTTTTGTTAAGCATAATACTTCTCGAAATAATGATAGTGATTTAGAATCAAGAAATTCTCATGTAATCGATATTTCGAGCTCTGAGCTCATTTTACTTCTAACATTTTCAACGAATTATCATCAGTAGGCGTTTATAGTATTTTTCAACCATCCTTAGGAACCACAAACAAAGTTGAAAGCTTTTTTTCTTTCGACAATGTCTGTAATGAAAGTTTTTTTTTAAGCAGACTACACATCTAAAGGTGCTCTTTATAAAACTACTTTTGATGTTTATTACGTTTTTAGATACTTTTGACTTCATTTTATATTAGTATCATATCACGTAGAAAGTCTTATTGTCAGAATCATGATGTCAAGTAAGACACAGTAGAAAGTTGTAGAGGGGTTACACCTGTATTTTCCCATTCTTGAATAGCATCAAGCACACTTCCTCAATTCTACCTCTGAAGTGGATAATTTTCATGTAACATGAGTATGTTTTCCTCGCTCCTCCTGCATGTTTCCGAGCAGCTGAGTTCTTGGTGTGGTACTTAACTGGCGTATGCACAGGAAATGCATTTTTAAGGCGGATGCGCATGCGCGGTTGAGACTTCGCCCTCACACGCGTCGTTCTCATGGCTGTTCTGTGCGATTGGGGGCCGTACCTAAATTACGTAAGACGTTTCTTATCCATTCTTGACGCCCCCTCCCCCTATGTAAGACTTCTTAAGATTCGGTAAACCTCCCCCCGAAATCCTACGTAAGATCAAAAACTTTGTGAATGACCGTACATTTTTCGGATAAAAAGGAAGAACTGTCTGATAATCCGATAAGAAGACGAAGATTTACCAATTAAAAACATGTTAACACATTATTGATGAAACGTCAAAAGTTTGTAAGAGTAAATTACCTGAACAAGAAATTTAATAATCTAATAATCCGAAAATTTAATAGAAAGCTCAAAATTGACCGATTCACAACATGATTGTATATTTCGGAAGAAATTTCAGAAATTCGCAAAAGTTAATTGCGTAAAAAATGAATTG
>WSXT02092673.1:0-25941 GCA_011762715.2 Neuroterus valhalla
GCAGTCGCCTGGTGACCGACTCAGTGTATAAATAACCTATAATAATTCGTTCACAATGATAAAACGTGAACGAGTTAGGCTTACCCCGAAAAGGATTTGGCTTAATGGTATAATAATAATAGGAATACTTCAATTCCTAACTTAAAAATGAAGTAACTACATTTATAGTTGAAAATAAATCTTTAACCTCAAAAAAATAATTTGTAACAAAACACGTTGATTTCCAACCAAAAAAAGAGCAGCCTTCAAACAAAAAAGAGTAATTGGACTACCAATTTGAGGAAAAATTTGCAACCATGAAAATAGAACGAATTTTCAACTTACAAAGTTCAGTTTTCAACATAAATCAGATAAGTTATTGATAAAAAATGGAGTAATTAAGTTTACCTTTGAAAAAAATAATTTTCAACCAAAAAAGATTTCTCAGTCAAGGAGAAAACTAATTTTAACTAAATTGTTACATTTTTGGCTGGAAAGAACAACAACAATTGTTGAATATTGAACTGAAAATGATTAAATTTTCAACATAAGAGATGAAATTTTAATTACGAAAGATTTTCCAGTCAAGAAGAAAATGAATCTCAATCAAATGGTTGGATTTTTGAATAAAAAAGGACGACATTTTTTTCAAATCATGCAATTTTCAATCCTAAAATATGAATTTCTTGCAAAAAAGATTCTGAGAAAAATAGATAAGTTTTCAATAAACGAGATTCTTTTGTCGATTTTCTATAAAACGTCGCGATTTCCAAACCGGAATAGCTATTCTCAACAAAATAATCGAGTTTTCAACAAAATTGTGAAATTTCCAACTGGAAATTCTACGAAAATCTACGAAAATTGATTAAAGTTTCACGGTGGCTACTTTTTTTTTAATCAATATTAAATCTATCAAATGTATTAGATTAACATTAATGTATTTTTTGTTTATGGAGTTAAGTGTGACCAAACAGTAGAAATTCTTGGAGAAAAGTTCAACAAATGATATATCAACCAAATGCTTTTTAATTTCTAATAAAAAAAAAGTAAAATTGAACCACAAAATACGATTCGCGAATAAAAATGGATAAATCGTTAAGTAAAACAGAATAATTTAAACCAAAGCAGTTCCATTTTCAACGAAATAAGTTGAAATTCCTACGAGAATTTCTACCAAAAGTGAATCAATTGCAAACCAAGAATACGAGCTTCCAAAAATGAGATAAGTTTTCATTCAAATCAAATTTCGCACTTGTGTAACAGAAAATCTCAACCAAACTATTGAGTCTTCAAGCCAAAAAGACGAATTTTTCATAAAATATTCTACTTTTAAGCCAAAAAGATAAATCTGCAAGTAGAAAAATAAATTTGTTAACAAAGCAGTTCAACTTCTCAACCAAGTTGTTGAATTTTCTGTCAAAAAAAGATTCATTTTCAATGAAAAATGTAATTGTTGATATTCCATTTAAAAAGGGACCAATTATTTACAAGACAGTTAAATTTTCAACCCAGGAATATGAATTTCTTAACAAACAAACAAAAATTATTTCCAACCGAATAGTAGTTGTTTTTTAATAACTTCTAAAGAACCCAAAATCCCGAAGGGTATCTGGCTCAATGGTATAATAATAATAATAACAATAACAATAACAATAACAATAATAACAATAACAATATAAATAATGATAATAATAAAGTAGACAGTTCTAGTAACGAAATCTTCAAAAATAGTATCGCATAGTTAACTTTGCATAACAAAGAATTTTTTGCGTACATGCTTCTGGGGAGGGGAAAGGGGGGAGGTAAAAGTCTTTTAAGCTGAAACCACAAGATTTCACGCTCAGAAGGAGTTCACTTTCATATGGATTTTAGTATGTACGTTAAAATGGACCATAAAAAATGACCTAACAACGTTTTTCTTCATGGTCACGAGGTTATACATATTCTTGGTCTATCTCGGAACTTGACATACTTATTTCAAATTTGTTATGCAATAGTAAAATAGAATTTTCATTTGATTGAAAAAATATTATATAGTTATTCTTTTTTTTTCGAGAGAAGAAAGCAAATGCTGGAGGTTCTGATTCGATCGCGTTAAATGGAGGATATCTCTCGTTTCCTGTTGTCTCCCTGAGCGGTTTTGCTAAACAAAAATAAATGTCTTCAGCCTGTTACACGTATCTGTATATCCAAAAGAAAGGCGCGAAAATTTGTCCTGCATGTGACATGACATAGCACATGACTCTAGATAAACACGAGGGGACATGATCAGGAAACAGTGAAAGTATCTGACAAACATTCGACGAGATATCCAAAAACACAGTATGGGTTTTCAAACTTTTTACAGGAAATTTCAGAAAAATAAGAAATTACAGACAGAGAATTTTGATTTTCAAAAGGACACTAAACAATCTGAATAAGGATATAAAAATTTATTTCAACAGGTAGTATTACGTAACGTTATGAGAGTGTTAGATTCTAAGGAGTCCCATAACTATTTTCGTTAATCAAATTGATATCTGCGGTTGTCCAAGCAGGGAGAAAAATCGCATCACACGTCGGGTGGTCACATGAAAAAGGCGAGTGAAGATAGACAAAATCCCGTGATGTGCATAGCGAACGTTTTGGGAACGTGCAATGCTCCCTGCGAGACCCCAAGGCGAGAGAAGAAGGACGGAGGGCAGGGAAGCAGTGCACGGTGTTGGAATATTTATGGGGGCCCAGTGTATAGATCGTTCCAAAGCCGATTTCGAATTAGCGACGTCGCCTTCGGAATCCCGCATTTGGAACCCGTCGATAAATTTTATTATTTATCTCAATATAATATTCCAGTCACGTTTATAGAATTATTAGAAGTACAAAGGATTTTTCCGGGAAACTGATCATTTTTGGAATCCGGCAATCTGTCTCTCTACCATTTCTTTGGAAACATCACTGAAGAGTTAAGAAAACCAATTCTTAATTGTTTATCAATAGTCTCAGAAAAAGTTAGCTCTTAAAATATTTTTGTTTAATATTTGAATTACGAATAGAAAAGCACTCGTCTTCTGCTGTTATATCCTCTCTCGATTGCTATCATCTTCCTATCGACGCACAAACAGTCAAGATTATGCAGGTACAGACAGACCTTTTGAGGAAAACCTACGCAAAGATACGAATTATCTTTCCTTTGGGGTGTTCACGCACGCACGACATATATGATACGAAGACAATCAATTATTTCAAGTTCAAGAGGACCGATATCATAAATCGTAAACGAAACATTTGCGGATAGCGAGGTCGCTGCGGAACAACCGGCAAATCGTCTTCTTACAATCTCTTATACGACTTTCATATCTTCCTCAACAGTCTATAAAGCATCCCCATTTGTGAACCACTGAAATGAGATTGAATTAATTTAGAGGCTTTTATCTGTTTTCGATAGTGTTATTGTGATTCTCTTTCTCTTAACATTTTTTATGGAGATTAAATGATTATCAGTGCTGCCTTTTTCGATTTGGATAATTTCTGACATTTACAATCGTGCGAACACAATAATGTCCCGGGACATCTTTCAGACGTTCATTCAGTACCCCGAATTTGTTAGATTTCAATGTTTGGCGCCATTCAGTCCATTTCAAAGCGACTTCTTCTACACTGACTTCCTTTCCTCCTGCTGTTTAAGACATCTGCACACGAAGGAGTACGAGACCTTTTTTGCCGAGTTGCAGAAGATCAGACTATTTTTGGACCAGTCGTTAAACTAGGGAATATAGGTCGAAATGTATCTAGCATTCAAATGAAAGAAATCCGAGTCCAGATTGAAATATCACACGTCCTTTCAGTTTTTGTAACGAGACATTGTGAGCTTGACTCTTCGGAACAAGGCCTAGTTTATCAAAGCAAAATTCAGATGGACCAGTTGAGACGCCGCGGAGTGTACAAGGGAGTGTAAGATAAAAAATTTGGGATTAATGAAACATACAATCAAATCTGGTTCTTTTTGTTACCTTTTAGAGTTTTTAATCAGTGTTCTCTTATCTCAAGAGATTCTAGAATATCTGAATAATTATCTTAGATAAAAGTATACTTTTTGGAACCGGTGAGCCGATGATGGATAGCCCCTCGTTATTTATTTTAAACGAATTTATCGATACTGTCTAACGGAATCATATTCTCTTATCTCAGGTGAACCAAATGTTTCCTCGAAGCGATAGTTTTAGGTATAGAAAACATTCTATTTACATCTTCATCTTCGAAAGTTGGAAGAAATATAGACTATGTTTCCAAACGGTCAAGAGATTATTGGTACAGACATTGAACTGATAAGAAGTGTGAGGAAAGGTGAGAACCGAGGTGAGAACTTTCCACGGCATTTCAATATTCTAAACAGTGATATTGAGTCGTATTTTCTTCAATATGAGATAAGATTAGGATAAAATCGGGGATAAAATGAATATTAGGTTAACGGCCATACATTTGAAAAACATCGAGAACAAACATATAGAGAGAATAAAAATATAATTATATTCTCAGCACTCACTCCAATACTCAAACTTATTCGACTCACCCGCAACGAAAAATTAAAAATCGGTTATTAAATTAGTGTAAAGTGGAGCTAATTTATTGTAACTTAATTGCTTGGTTTACTAGACTTGTCTCTGATTATATCAACTACCCTTCGAGGTAATTAAAAACAATTTTCGAATCAGAAATCAGGGTTATTATTTCGAAATTATTCTTAGAAGCATTATCACGAGGAGTATTCAACATTTCAGCTTTTCTTGATTCACTTGCTCGACATAATACATGAAACGAGCACTAAACACGCAGTGCTTGGTCTGATCAACGTAATGGATGGTTTCCTGAGGAGGTTCAGACTCAGACGGTTACTCGAGTGGCAAAGTAGGAGCATAATCCGTATGCCTTGGTCCACAAATGTAAGAACATGAGGCCTCTCAAAGAGTCTTGACCCCTCGGTAAGACGCAGGAGAATATGTTTGTTTGGGGTCCACTCCATTCTGTCCGGCTCTCGCAAATGAAGAATGTTAATCTAACTTGCAAGAGCGTTCGTGTTGGCATTTCCTTATTTCGCGAGACAACGAATTGTAGTCATTAGAAAGATGTACTGCCTGAAATCTGCTCAAATTTGTTATCTTACAACTTCAATTTGTTACTCAGAAAAAGGCTTTTTGATAAACCTTTAATAACAATTAGGTACGATGTTCATATCGTAATTTGAATATGAATCTTATATTCTTTCATGATGATTTATTGAGAGTTGAGTAGCAGACTTAATCGTATTCTCGTGTATCAGAAACATGAAATAAGTATGTCTGCGACAATGTAGGGTATTGCGCGTGATAGCACATTCGACTGACCGTCTTTCTCTGTTTGTATGGACACTCCTTTCACGGAAATGTCATGAGAAGGGAAGTGTCAATGCGAACCTAATGTGTATCATCACCTTGCGAGATAATAGGGAAACCAAAAAAATGATCAACCCCATAAATATGAACAATGTGCCCTAGACTAATGCTTGTTCCGCTTTTCCTAAAACAATAATAAATGTTTCTCATGGTGTGTCATTGACTGGTATTTATAAAACCTATGAAAAATAATTGCACATCTCAGTTCGCTTAAATGATTTATGAGCCAGCATTACCTCTAATACTTATTGTGTTATAGTATATAGTACGTACATCGAGGTTGATGCGTTTAGGACGTCATTATTTTGAATGACAGAAGACTTGTTGACACGTCCTCAGGGAGATTTGTCTCTCGCATAGAACTTATTCATTTACGATAATACGCCAGCGTTGATGAAATCAAATTATGTATTTAAAACTAATTGATCAATTACATGCCCATCAGAAGAGACGCATAGCATGTTCGAGCGTTATGGAGTATGCAAAGTAAACCAGGGTCCGTGTTATTTTACAACTTGAGCTGAAGGTCTAATCTATTTGTATAGATTTAGGATTGCATTTACGTAATGAAAACAGTTCAGGGACCCACCCTAGCGTAAAATACATCATTCGCTAGTCTATTGTTCATATTGCTTGTGCAGAATTTGATGCCCGATTCGTTGCATGTAGGTCACAAGACACGAATTGATCACTTTTTAAGGAAGTTGTTAATCAATGTGATCTTTACGAGTCTAAATGTGCCCTGCAGTTTTAGAATCTGTATTTTATTGGGGTTAGACAGCATCTGCTGTGCATTAGGGTCGAAAAAATATTCATTAGGATTAGAGGGCTCCTTCTTTGCCGAGTAAGGCTACGGTCCATCTTCAATGATTTTCTGGCTATGGCGACGCAATCCCATCCGGAACGGGTCGAGAGGGCGTCGTAACTGAGACCCTCTTTCCAGTAATTTCTCAGACGATTCATTTTACACATCTATCATTTCAATGTCATCCTTACACTACAGACAGTGTAGACTTTATACATTGTGAGGGTATTTTTAAAATGTAAGAACTACCATTTAGATACACTAATTGACACTCAACAAGTAATAAATGTACCGCCGCAGTTCAGATTCTTGAAAGTATAATCAATACAGTACACGACACTTCTGTTTATATGTAATATACAAAATTAAAAGTCGCAAACCTCTTGCATCCTGAACAAGGTCATAAAATCGGATTCATGAGAGATTCCACTTATGATCTTATCTGTCGTTTGTTTCTCTTATGGCTTTACGACCCTTTGCAACATCAATAACTTCTGTTGGATACTCGTATGTCGACAGGGAATCGTGCAGCCGCGCCGTCAGTTAAATAGCGATTTGACTTTCTGCACGAGGGTTTGGCACGCGATAAACGAAGGAGCAGCACCATACCAATACGGTGGGCGTTTATGCAAATTTTCATGCAAAAAGAAAGGGGAGAAATGTTTTAAAAATGGAATAAGAAATATTGAAGAAAAGATTGCAGGACACAAAGACAATAGTGTCCAGGTGGCGATGTGCTTTCACCGATCGTTCACCACCGAATAATCTACCGTGAATTATTATTTTCACAGGGAAAAGATTTTTTCGCGATATCGTGAAACAATCGACACACTCGCCACGTTTCGAGTGGGAATAAATCTCTCTTGAATTTCTTTCATTTTTTCCTCTCTCTCTCTCTCTCTCTCTCTCTTGCAATAAGATGAATCGCTCCCACGACGTTTAAAGCCCGGCGCTGTCATTGCGAAGAGAGATTGATAAACACGTCTTAACCTCGTCGAATTGACAAAGAGGACATTTTTCCTCCATTGACTTCGCGGTCAGCGATCGCAAAATGTGAAATGAAGAATCCTCGGGACGACAATAATGGCCCGCGGCGGGCCAATTCAATGGACCCACATGAACAAGCCAGCAACTTGCACGAGCTACGTACAGTACGCACAATACCGGCTCACGGTCACCGTCAAGTGACAATGTACGCCTATTTAAACGTACAAAGAACAAGTGGCAATTCTGCCCTTACGTATGCGTCTCGTATCAGAGATAAACGTTCATTCTTCAGTCTTTTGGCCTTGAAAAATTGATTTGCTTACACCACCATGTTTTACCAAGTTTTTTACAGCTGTACGTGAGAAAATATTTGGAAACCAAACCAGCCGTGCCCACTGACTCATAATCTTGAATCGCGATTCAAAATACTCTTGACAGTTACCCAAATATTTGCAAATTTTATTCTGCATCCGACATTTTCAGTTTTTACGTAAATATTCATTCACCTTTCTTCTCTTATCCGTTACAGTCCATGCGTTACTCGTCAATTCTGCGCAAATTTTCTACTTCTTGATACTTCGCACCGTTTTCAAAATATTTGCATATTTATATACATTTTTCCGAGGAATTACTGATTTGGTTTCTGACTCTTATAATACACGCTTTTTCAATCATAAGTTCGAAAAAAATATGGTTTTATCCTGAATTTTAACGGGAAAAATTAAAAACGTACGCATTATTTGAAAAGTGTGAAGCTTTATGATATTTTAAGTCTCAAATTCGTCAGGACTAACAATATACCGTACATTCGGTTTCTTAAAACTAGCAATCATTTCAAACTGAAAAGGACCAGTTCATTCCACGTAGTATAAATAAATATACTCTCTTCAAGAATCTCTTAAGACCCCTTTGTTAAAGCCTCCGGTTTTGGAAGGCTTTCTGCAAGGAAAGTAATCATTTTCTGAAGTGGAGAACCCGGCTGCGACCAGTTTCGCAAATCGGACCAATTCTATTTTCGGCATGTTTTGACTATTGGCGGTTCTCTGTTCTTTTTTCGCCTTTGGCGTGACACGAACTCGCTTGCACCAATCCTTGGATCTCAATTTGTACGCGGAGCCCTGGAATGACCCAGTAAATTGCAATTCCACTGACCGCGAAACGGTCCTCCACTACAGCCACCCATTAATTTTAGTTTGTAAATCTTATAAACTTTCCTCCAAGTTTTGGATCTATGTGCGTGTCTTCGGGAATAGATGCACATGCTTTAATTGCTTGAAGGGAAAAACAATTCGTTTGATCTGAAGTTCGACCGAATCGCCTCTTCGGATTCTATCCCACGTTTTTAATACTTGTTTTCTTTGTCTGTCTTGCCCAAAACGAGCGCTTATTAATTGTCGACTACTCAATACAAGTGGAAAGTTATTGCAGTCGATCAAACATGACTCATTTCAAAGGAGTTGGGTAGATGGGTTCAATCAATCTAGTGTTGCGCAATTGTGTGAAACAGTTTTTGGGGCAAAACTGTATACTTCAGGAGAACTATTATTCAAGTGGGTCGTAAACGTATAAAATATGTATTTATAGATGAATCCTGAAGTGAGTCAACTTTTCTACAAGTCTTCAAAAATATATACACTTCCTGGAAGAAATTAGGTAGAATTAAGTGGTTTCTGAGGTGGAATCAAAAATAGTTAAGATATTCTTGGCGAAATATTTCTTGGGGAAATAATCAGGATATTCGGAAATAGACTCAATTTGCGTTCTGGCTTGCAGTAAAACTGCGAGGTGTGCCACAGGATTGATTTTCGAACTCAATTCAATCATTCAGGCCGTAGCAATTACGATTACGAATGCATTATAATGTAAATTCTTCTCCGACCTTAGCTCAGAATTACCGTTTTTTGACAAGTGGCAATAGAAATCAACTTACTTATGATTTTTCTTTACTCAGATTATACTACACTTAATGTTATGCTAACGCCTTTGATGTAAAATGACGGCGAACAATAGTCATTGCTCGTCGTACTACGCCGTTCTTTGTCACAGCATGTGCGATCCATGCTGTGCATATAAACAATTTCGAATGTCATTGGCATAGAGATTGGCGTCATTACCACGTCTCACGCACGAGGTTGCCGCAGTGAAACGCAATTAATCGGCTAAGGAATACATTTCTATAAGACTTTATTAAATTCTTTCACACATCATAAACCAGTGAGTTATTAAGGAAAAACTATGATATCATCATTGAAACTATACTTTTCTCAGATTTCTATTATGCACCACGGTACGGTACGAACTCGCGCGAAGAGCCCATGAGGAAACTAATTATTCTTCTACACGATTTCACATATACATGAAGTTGTAAAATCGTTCGAATGAGTGCATACGAATCTGAATACGGCAGAGCAGAAAAATAAAGAGCTAATTTAATCGCGCGGAGTCACGTCCCACCTCCCTCAACTTGCTGTTAAAAACACCCGCTCTGACTGACCTCTTTGTCTGCAAGTACTAGAAGGGACTTGCACTGTGTTTAATGTTCATCCTCCTGCCTTATAATGAAGGAGAATGATGCAGTCATTAGTACAACGCATTTGAGCGAAAAGATTATTCAGTTTCGACAATTTCAATGCTCATTTTTCTTGTAAAGGGAAAAACAAAAAGGTGTCACGCTATTTCTAGTTTTCAGTATGAACTCAAGTGATTAAACCCAATTTTTTATTCATTTCTGTCGAAAGTCTTATTGTAGCACACGTGCATCAACAGAAGAATTTAACTTTCGTAACTAATAATAGTTTTCTGTTAATCTTTTATCATTGAAATGTGACTTGACTCTTCAAAGAAACTGACAGACTTGGGAAGAAAACCGAGTGTCATATGTGCAAGAGTGTCTGCCGATATCATATGTTACTTTCTAGCTTTGCATAAGGATGCACCTGAAAGAGATTTCTTTTTGGTTCGGGATTACCGATGACAAGCGAGTCGAAGCAGGGTGTGTAAAACCGGCGAGAGCCTTCCAAACATCAAAGCGGTTACCACGCCCTTACCGAAAGTGGAAAGGGCAGTGTGTAATCTCTCATTTCACTAAATACAGATGCTAAACCACAAGTTCGGGTTTTGTGTGAAATTTCTACACTAATCCCTTGAAAAATGAATTCAATTTATATATTTTTTCAACCTAATAACTATTTCTTCTTACTTGATTTACACGTGTACCCACTGGTCACATATTTTATTTAGCGGAGTTCCAATGTATTTTTATGATACAAAAACTTTCTTCTTCATATGACCCGATATGAGTCTTGCTATTTACGAAAAAGCAGACCATTTCAGAGAACGTGGCTCAGCCAACAAAAAATAGGATAAAGAGGTTTCTTTACGTTTTTTACATTAACCTTGACGAGGTTCTTAGCATTAGAAACTAAAATTTTTCAAGGACTAGAATACTGAGTGCATTATTAAAGAATTTTAGTAACTTTATACAGTTTTTATTAGCTCCATCTATCCTTTATTATTATCAAAAATCATTAAGCCAAATCCCTTTCGGGGTAAGCGTAACTCGTTTACGCTTTATCATTGTAAACTAATTATTATTGGTTAAGTTGTACACTTACCAGGTCACCAGTCTCCTGCAAAATCTGTTACGGATTTCCACATAACTGAACAAATAAAAAACTAGTCGAGTAATGTACAAAATAATTTATTTTTATTGAAAAGAGAAAAAAATAGATAATTGAATTTTCTCCTGGATGACGAACTCACAACAAAATATTTGAATTCTCGAATACTTGAATGGAAGGATGAATTTCCTATCAAGAAGTTGAATTTTCCACCAAAAAGATGAATTTTGAACCCAAAAAATATGATTATTCAACAAAAGAAGGAACCTTTCACAAAATATATTGATTTCCAAATCAATAGTCCAATTTTCAATTATGATAATCATTATTATTATTATTATATCATTAGGCAAAATCCCTTTCTGGGTGAGCGTAACTCATTTACACCTTATTACTGTGAACGAATTATTATTGGTTAAGTTGCACACTGAGGAGGGCACCAGTCTCCTGCAAAATCTCTTAGAAATTTCTACATAACTGACTAGATAAGAACTAGTCGAGCTTTGTACAAAATAATTTAGTTTTTTTGAAGAGACAAAAAAATAGATATTTGAATTTTCTCCTGAATGACGAACTCACAACAAAATAGTTGAATTTTCCACCAAAAAGATGAATTTCCTATCAGAAGTTGAATTTTTAACCAAAAAGATGAATTTTGAACCCAAAAAAATATGATTATTCAACAGAAGGAGGAACCTTTCACAAAATATTTTGATTTCCAAATCAATAGTACAATTTTCAATTATGATAATCATTATTATTATTATTATTATTATCATTATTATTATTATATCATTAAGAAAAATCCCTTTCTGGGTAAGCGCAACTCGTTTACACCTTATTATTGTAAACGAATTATTATTGGTTAAGTTGCACACTGAAGAGGGCACCAGTCTCCTGCAAAATCTCTTAGAAATTTCTTCATAACTGACTTGATAAGAACTAGTCGAGCTGTGTATATAATAATTTAGTTTTGATGAAAAGACAAAGAAGAGATAACTGAATTTTTTCATTATTGACGAATTTACAACAAAATAGTTGAATTTTCAAATGGAAAGATGAACTTCTTACCAAGAAGTTGAATTTTCCACCAAAAACATGAATTTCCATATCAAGAAGAAGAATCATTAGCAAAAAAGTTGAACTTTTGAACACAAACAAAAAAAATATTTTTGATATTATTATTATTTATAACATTTAATATTATTCAATAGAAAAAAGGACCTTTCAAGAAATAATTTGATCTTCAGATGAATAGTTCAATTTTCAATTATGATTATATTGATTATTATTATTATTATTGTTTTAAATATTCGTTAAAATTTTTTCCTAAATTATTTTTTGAGTAAAAAATTCCAATTTTCTATGTTTGGTAGATATGCACCTCTTTCAGTTGAATAATGAACTGATTGGTTAACAACTCAAAAATTTCTCTTTTTTTGCTGGAGATTCATATTTTATCCGAATTTTCATCTCTTGGTTCAGAAATCAAATTACTTCATGTGAAATATGTTCTTTTTTTTATTGAATTTGCCTATTTTGTTTGTTTAAATATCGATTATAACATTTTTCGTGGAGAATTCCTCTTCTTTGGAAGGGCAAGTCATGAGTTTTGTATAAAATTCCTCCTCTTGGATAAAAAATTCAACAATTTAGTTCAAAATTAATTTTTGTTTTGTAAAAGAATAAATTTTTCGGCTGAAAATTAAACCGATTATTTGAACATTCTTTTCTTTGGTGAATCATTACTTTTTTTTGTTTTAAAATTCATCTTTTCGGTTGGGTATTTGATTATTTTTCTACACAATTTCTTTCTTTCGTCAAATCCGACAGGTTGAAAATATTTTCTTTTGGTTAGAAAGTAATTTTCCTAAGTTTCTATGTATACAATATATATTTTCTGGGTTACAAAAAAAAAATTACATGTTGAAAATTCTTCTTTGCAGGTCAAAATTTCAGCTTCTTAGTTAGAAAATTTAACTATATTGTAGGGAGTTCAATTGCTTTTCCCGAAAATGAACGGCTCTGTGTGCAAATTAACTTTTTTGGTCCGAAGTTCAACTAATTTGTGGAAAATCCATGCTAGTGGGATAAATATTGATTTTTATAGTAGGAAAGTCGTCTTCCTCGGTTGAAAATAAACTTTTTCATTAAAAATGAGTCTCCTTGGTTTGAGAATTGATTTTTCCTCTCGAAAAACAATAAATTTTGTTGTAAATGCGTCAATTTTGGAAGAACATTAATCTTCTTAATAAGAAATTCATGTTTTCGGTTGAGAGTTCAAGATTTTGGCTTCATTTATTTTATCAAAAAGCTCTCTTTTTTCATTTGAATAAAATAGGTTAAAGATTCATTATTTTTTTGTAACAAATTAAATTTAAAAATTGGAAATCGTCTTTGGGTGGAAGACGATTCTTGATTGACTGAATTGAGAATTAAGCTAAGCCTCGTTCCGAGACACAGGATTATCCAGCCCTTTAATATAACCACAGCCATGTTACACACTATAAATTTATGAAATGTATATTAATGAGACTTGAACACACCAGGGCAATCCTGATCGTACATATATTCCAGAAACTTTTCCACCGAATCAGGAAAAAAGGACTCCCTAGCTTCAGGATTTGAGTGTCCCTTCCTATGAACGAAACTGGTTCTTCCTCTGCATTCGCACTGTGAGTAATTTATACGTTCCGAGTTACGACAGTTACAGACGGTTACAGAGGACTGCTAGATGAGCGAGTGGGTACTTAGGTTACTAAGGTGCACGCACCGGCATTAATATGGTGGGCTCGAACAAGCTCGGAGATTTCATCTCGAAGAGATGCAGTCGTGCAGTCAGTGTATATCGCGATAACGGATCCATATGTAGGTACAAGTGCAACTACAAGTTTCGGTAGTGCCACTTGGGTGGTTTTCCCTGGAACTCGTTGCATGGATCTAAAAGATAAGACTTATACGGTGCCTACTCGCGAAAAGGATTCCTGATTCCTGTCCTGGCGTTCATCAGAATACAGAATGATATGCTCACCATTTTATTCTGTTGCTACTTTGTAATCTTCACCCAAACCCTACATGGACTAGACTTGCAACCAGTGCGCGATAGATTGCTACCAGTCGAATGATCTCAGAGATAAGTGCACATCTTGGAATGCAATTTTCTTACAAAGTGATCCTTTAAAGAAGAAATCAGAACAGCAATTGAAGAAGGCGGTCTAAAAATTTCTTGCAGCAAGATGTGATTCACTGCAGATGGGACAATTATGCTATTCTGCGAGTGATGTGCCTCGAGTGAAATTTGCGGATTCCCGACGAAGCGTATAATCATAAAGAATGGCCATTTGTGGACAGAAAATTGATTCACTGTTATTTCCTGGTCCAGTGGCCACCATGTAAGTTTGTAGATCAAGTGATTCCTGATGTTTGTCGGGGTTATTATCCGGATGTGGATCGCATAGGTTCATGATTTGATTTTGCTAAAATTTTGAAATCTACTTTTACCATTTAAAATGATTGCATAGTAAGTCCACCTTCGAAGCATAATTTGCCTCAAAAACTAATCTTTCGAGGCGATTAATTGCCTTTTACTCTATTAGTAAATTATTATGCAAATACGAAGTAGCGCATATTATTATGTATATGCAGAAAACTATATAATCCGAGAATGCGTTGCAACCGGTTTGCTTAATGTGAACAAGTATAATAATGTAGATAATGGTAATATGTAGCATCAAACATTTAGGCAAAATTATAGCTGCACTTTATCTTGCACCTTATCAAAGTTTCTAACTAACGCTCAAACTTGTGCACTTAAGTCTAATCATCAAAGAGCAAGTACCTGTTGCACAGCAAGAAGCTTCGAGACCACGTGTGGCTTCCGCCATTAGCATATATTCGATTACGGTAGCTCAGCCGAATAGCGGAGAGATAATTAGAAAAGATTAGGAAATCTTCGTGCTCCAGAGGTAGGCATAATTGTTGATTTGAATATCTTTGAGGCACAGTTGCATACATTCAAAGAACGAGTCAACGCTCGATTCAGTTTTAGGCGTCCAGCTCTACTGCACTTGTGCATCCATTCGCGACTGATTCAGCTATCATCTTGGAGATTTTATGCATACTAAATTATTTCTTTTTCAAAAAGTTGGCTAGGGAGAAGAAACTGATCAAGGGACGCTGTGAGCTACAAAGACTTAAATATGAAGGGTCTTACAGTTACAATGCCAATAAGCTCAAGGGGAAAGACTCTTCAATTCGGATTGAAATGGAGGTCTTTATTAAGAAAAAGTTGGAGCTGATCCCTGTTACGCGATACCGATCTCGATCAGGGGCCTCATGCTGATGCGGGGTTGCATGTTTGATTTACATGTGGGAATGAAGGACTCCTGTGGGAAATGTTAAAAAACTGATTGAACGATATACGTATATGATATTCATGATTTGATTTTTCATGCCTACATTTATATTTAATGCATTATTGTAATATCCAATTTCCCCGTAGAGTATTCTGGGTACAGATTGAATTTAAACAGTCAGCTCTAATTGACAATAACGAGAAGTCGAAGATGAATTTCGGCAGATGATAAATTGTCACTTAATGGTTCTCTCGCCTCGGTCAATTTTCTGCGCATGGAACCCTTGAAAAAATTCGCCTCTGTCTCACCATTAAGAACCAAGCATGGCAGAAAGAAAAGGATTAAAAGAGGGAGAAAAGAGAGGAGACACGATTTGTTCCCAGAACCTCTTGGATACTAGCCCTCTTTTTGTTTTGTACCCATCGCAACCGCAGCACAAGTCGTCGCTAATTGGCGGAATGAGCGTAACGAGGTCGAGTGATTGGCGAGTCTCATAAGGTTCTTTGAGACCTGGGGCTTTGCTTGGTTGCTTCGATTATTCTCATCCAAAAGTTAAATGTACGAATATGCCTAGTCAGCAATAAGTCAACAGCCTAAAAAATGTCTCATATGGTCTGGGATCGTCAAGTGACGTGATGAGAAAGCAAATGGCTACTGAATGTAAAAAAAGATGTTCATGTGTTTTATTGTATAAGATTTGAAGTTTGAAGCATCATCCCATTTTTCGCGTCAAGATGCTCAAAGAGATTCTTATAAAATACTTTAAATATGCCAATCATCCTTGCAGAGAATCACAGCAAGAAATTTGACAAGTAGAAAGGGATTGTAATTAAATCAACACGATTCTCTTTCTGCATCATTTCCAACTAATTTCTAAATAGTGCAATTATCTTCTTACAACTTGAGTCATCTGGAGACTCTTTCCCATCATTTCTCGCATTCTCCCCCAGAGTTCAAACACTTTTTGTCTACGAATGATTCCTTCATTGATTGCGCATGATTCTCATAGTTAAATTGATTATTAGAACAAGTATTTATGATTTGATGCTCTTGATTAGCGAGTTTAGAGAACTGAATCTTAGTACACAAATCGGAGTACACACGTCATGAATTCGTCTTTATTATGCAATCAAACTATCACGAACCCCACTCTATTGATTTACTATTGTGCTCATGTAAAATTAACCGAAGATTGGACTTAATAAGATGATCAAGGTCGATTCTGTTCTACTCGGATTTTAATTGTTTTATCCCTTCAAGTCTTTAAGAGTCCTACTTCTCCTACTTCATGTTTCTACCAAAAGATGAAATTCAAGAAAATGAAAAAAAGTGAATCATATACTCCTTCCCCACGTTTTCAAGCGGAACTCAGAATTTCCAAGACTACATTTACCTTTCAGGAACGAGCATTCTTTTGAAATTTATTTATCTCTTGAAATCTAATTAAAATGCAATTTGTTGAACTAATTTATTTTGATTAATTTTGTTATAGCTTTAAGACTGCATGATGACTGATGATGAAGCGAGCTTCAAAGTTCAACTTGTTCAGAAGCTCCGAACCATGTCAATTATTCTTATATCTTGATACTGCATCCCTCATGAATTTTCATCTTTCCATTCTTCTGAGGAAGTCGCACATTCTGGCGGAATTGCATTAAAGAAAACCAGTGTAATGCACGATGTAATCTGTGTGACTTATAGGGTATTACACACGTGCCGTCGATGCAACACCGGTAGTACTTACTCTTGCGGTCGGCACGGTAATGACTACGTTTAAAGTGCTGATTTGGCACGTGCGTGTGAAACACGGGGTACTTCACATTCATGTGTTAATAAGTGTGCGACCTGTAGTGTGTGTGTGTGTGTACCCAATAAACCATGTGTGTTGGTACGTGCCTCACACCCGGCGCCTGACGAGACCCACCTGGCTCACCGAAAGTATTGAGGTTGGTTGGTTACACTCCGACGTAATCTTCAACACTAAGCAAATAACCTGTTACCTCTTGTGCCCGGCTTCTTTCACTCGTTTCTTCTTCATTCATCGCATCTGCCTCGTTACCTCTCATCTCTTTTCACGACTACCTGTCGTCCCCGTGTCGACCCTGGGCACCGCCTCGTTAAATCAAAAATACGGAACCAACTCTAAAAAAGAAACCGGATCCATTTGTTCCGTGATTTCTCAAAACCATTTATCCTTTGTGCTGAATGCAGAGCAGGAGTTTCTTTGACAAGACTTTCCTCGGATTGTTTGTGGCAACCAACCAAAGGAACACGTTTTAACTTTCAATTATTTATAATGAATAGTAGAGGACGTAAAGAAATAGGCTAACAACTTTGCCCTTGTCTTCCCTACAATACCTTTTCAAATCCTTCAGACTGCCGTGGATAGTAGTTTGTAAATATAACAGTGCTGGCAGCAATCCAGGATTTCCTGATTCAATCAGAGCGAAATTCCTTCCAGTAACCGAGAACCGCGTAGAAGGACATTCTGTTGAGAATGGCCATGATAGCAAATGGTAGCCCATGTACATTTGCCTGGCACATACGATAACATTGGAACTAGTTACGCTTAATTGTTACGGTAGCAGCGTAACGCCAACTTTTTTTCACCCTCACATATCTATTATCTTTTCTAACCAGTAATTGGCAAGTTTTTTTTTACAGCACCGTAAACAGTATCTGGCGCTTGAACTTCGTGCTTTCCTTTTACGCGCGAAGGAGATCTTACGACCATCATTGTTATTACGAACAGCATTGCGAGCACGCCTAATTAGCGGATCGAGATTTATCCCGATAAAATGCATTCTACTTAGCATCCAGTATGGACGTGGGTCTATTTGCGCCACAGAGCGTGTCCACTGTTACTGTTTGAAACAGTTCTTAATTGCATAGAAGGGACTCGATTAAAATGAAATGCTAAGAAACATGATACAGATATCGGGCATGAGACAAATCAATACCTAACTAGAAGAAGAAAAATCCCAGAGCATATAGATACCGTTATTTAAACTTAGAGGACAGATCAAGGAAGGGCTACTATGTGACCATAGTGCATTGGTACAATCTCAGTACAAGTAGTTAGATAACGCCTACATCAACTACATCAGGCCTCTCACGTGTACTAGTACGCACTAGCATGTGTGATAGAGTCGAGAGGCATAAACGGTCTAAGACATAGTATAATTCAAACTCTAAGTGAAGACAGATGACTGCCGGTTCTCAGTAACATTAAATATAGTGCGTTAATTCTCCCCCTTTTCTTTTTTCTCCTTTTTACGTAGACGCTTATTTCATACGACCAGCACACCAGTCTTCAACTATACATTTTATAGCCTAATTTTTCAAAAATCAGTACTATGAATCATAGCAATGGAAAGATAGGAGTTCCCATGATCAAGTACGCCCCAGCGGGGAATTTAAACTTAATAAGTCTCCTGAGAATGAATCTGACAAATAGAATAGCTGAAGTAAGACAACATAAGGTCATGAGCCCAGATTTTTTCTTTGCTTCACTACACTTTTTTGTATGCATGACTATAAAGCTCGCTCTTCGATTATTTTAAGTTCACTCCTTCAAACGAACATTATTCCTGAAATGCTCATGTCAATCATTGTAATTCTCCGATTTTGTTGTGGCAGGATCTGCGACGAACTCATAAATCCCATTCTTTGGACGCAGTACTCTTCTGCCTTGAATATGAACCCGCGCACTGTCGAGTGTCACTAAGGCTAAGCCCTAAAGGTTATGCTATAACGAATCAGACTTGTACCTTTGACTTGTAAAGCGTTGCTCGTAGCTAATCTCAACTCTTCAACTTTAATGAAAATGCACGACTTAGCACTGCAAATGCGTGGGCTCTTGAATGTACACTGCTATTCTTCCCGGAATTCGTATTGGAAGCGGAACGCGTTTCGTAAATATATAAATATATGTATAAGCGCCAACCTGGTTTAATAATAATCTTCATGGACGAGCGCGTGCCCCGCTATGCGAAAATCAATCGCTGGATTTTCAAACGACGAAGCATCGAAAACGTAAACCGTTCTGGCCGTGCCAGAATTTGTGGGAATGGTGACAGATGAGTGTAGCGAGGATCGATGGCTTCAACATTGACCTATCCGATTGTAATTCATTTTCTTAAAATATAGAACAGGGCAATCCCTCATTTTCAATAACCTATATTTTTCAGATCTAATGTTTTGAAAATCAAATAAATGATATGTTTATCGAAAATTGCATCAGTGAAATATGCGTGTGGTTTGTTTTAGTGGATCTGGAAAAGCCAGATATTTGTTTTCTTCTAGAAATTGGATTTTCCAGCTTTGTTTGCCAAGACGGAGTAAAATATTTTTAGAAAAGTATTGCTCAATCTATCTGTATGCTGATATATGTTCTGAAACACATATTTCCGAGTTTTGATATTATGGCTTTCTGTAAAGTGTTAATAATTTTGCAGTAGAGAACAAAATTTGTATCAAATTAAAAGGAACGCACAAATATTAAATTAAATCAAATATAGAGCAGGAATCTAAAGGAAAGGTGCACAAAAAATAAAAAAAATGGTATACGGTGAATTTTGGCGTACCATAATGAATCATGAATAGTCTATGCGTGCGTAATAATAGAGGCCACATATCTATCATTCTCTTTTGAACTGTCTCTTGCCAGTCTGTGTCTGAGTGCCAGCGCTTTGCAATAAATTATGGTGTGTTCTCTTGTGACAATTACTGAGGTTAAACAGCATTAGCAACCAGTCCTATTTGCATTTCTACCGACGCGGATCAGACGCCTTGCGATTTCGCGAGTCCTAGATGCGACACGCTTGCTGTCAGGTGAGCCATCCGTGCGTTAAGAACACGCCTCAGAAATTAGCGGGAGATTTAAACAAAGTTTCATTGATATAATTTAACTGTGGACACCAAAACTGAATGAGATTAGACACGTCAATGACCTTGTCTCTTGTCCCCAATTTCCGTTTCGGTGTCACATTTCTGCATTATACTTCAAATGACTTAAAAACGCAAAAGATAAGTCCAAAGAAGTTGTAATTTCTTGTCCAATCTCCATATGTTATGCATAGCTTATATTATAAAGTTTCTGACATCTTGAGCTGTCATCTGAATGATTTAGGCGTGAAAAACAGGCCTCAGAATGTTTGAAGAGCTCTTCAAATATTTCAGCAAACTATCGATCATCATTATCTGTTTTGTTTCGTGATCAAAACATCATCGGGATTTCAACAGCCCGTAGTCTATTCAGAATGTAACAGTTGCAAATATAGATAAGGAATGAGGAAGTTCCAGATCAACAGATTTGATTGAAACTTGCCAGGTTCTTATCACAAAGCTGTAGAACAAACAGATTTTCGGAAGGCAGTAAACTTTAATATGATAATAATAATAATAATCCTGCATATCTGCAGGAAAGGACGAAAACTCTTCAAAAGCAAAAAATTTTGATGGTCTAGAATATAATGTTTTTCCTTGCTTTCTTGATAACATAACGTGGGAAGTTGTGTGCCTGAATGTTTCAGTCGGTAATACCTTTGCTCATCTTGAACATGATGCTTAACCAACGAATAGGATCTCTCTCCTTAATGACACTTGACTTTCGAGACGAAGGCCAGAGACCTGCTGGAGGAAGGGAAGCTGTTTCAAACTGAAGGGGATGAATAAAGTGAGAGAAAAAGAAAGCTATATTCAAGGAGTTTAAGATAAGAGTGGGAGAGAAACATCCATTATTCTATTCCGGCGAAGTGAGGCCGGCAATCTGGCCTTATAAAATAAACTGCACTCTAGCTACCGAGGCGCGCGTTGGCCGGCACGATCTGTCAAATAAATCGCAGCTCACTTCTTACTAGCTTACTTACAACAACTCCCTGTTACCTCTTTCTTTTCTCTTTCCTCAATTCAAGATCTTATTGTGTTTCTTTTAGTTTTATGACTTCGAGAGGCAATTCATAAAATTAAGTCAGCAGTGAGAGAGGGAGTTTTCTTCTCAAACCTATTAAGTCAATAAGTGGATCTTGAAGGAGTATTTTTATCCCAGCTTTTTTCATCGTAAGAACGAATGTAATTATGCAACATTTCTCATGAGCGATTGTGGTCTAGGTGACTCCATTCAATTTGATAAATTGGGCGCCGTGGACTTTATCAAGAAATTGACTACTCGATTATGTCGGACACCCCTTGAATAGAATAAATCATTGCAGTAATAAAAAAGAAGTTAGGCTAACAACTCTAAATAAACGTAGACTTTTATTCAAGTATCAGATTGATTAGATGCACCAATGATCGTTTTTCATCATTTAAAATTTCGAGTTGTAGCTATGATTGTCTTTAATCTAATCATGCTATCTTACAAAGACCTACAATTGTAAACTCGATTGTGAATTATGTTAGTGAACTGAACCATAATTTTCTACTAACTTAACAATATGTGAAGTATCAACAAATGAAAGATAGAAATGACTTCGATATTATTCAAGAAAAGAAAAGGATTAAAAAATTCAATCGCGAGCATGAGTGGGACTCATGAAACAAGTCAAGTGGGGATTAGGAAGAAGTATGAAGGATGAAGGGTCCAACAATAACCAGCATTGTGCAGCGTACGCAGCCCTCACAAAAGCTGAGTCTCACGATCAAGAATGAAATTGACGGGTGAATGGAACAATAATAACACAAGTAGTATGAAGTTCTAACATAACAAATTGAACCTTTCCCTATTCGCGTTAATTCACTCTAAAAAAATCTAATCAGAGCATCTTCCTAAAATATTAAAGCAGGTACCACGAGTATCACCTTTCATCAACTTGTATTCAAGCTAAATATATTGCGAACTAGACCTGAACCTTTCGCGTCTTGAATAAATTATTGACAACCAGTTGACTATTATGAAGAATACATTATTTATGATCACTTAATAGTCTCAAAGAATGTAGTCAGCATCTAACGATCCATGAGTCTATAATAACCCTTCAAAACTAAAAAAAATTCTGCCCCTTCAAACCTTTCCTTATCAACCTCTCCTAAATCATGAGCTTGTTTCCGCAAAACCTAATTACGAAGAAAATCACTATCAGTTTTCTAATAACCACCCAGAGCACCTACATAATTAGTTATTATTCGTTATAATAAAGCTTCTTACAGAATCATCAATCTTCTTGATGCGGAAGGTACGTCCACGTCTCCCATACAGTAGGAAGATAAATCTCGTTAAATCATTTAAAACAAACAATTGCCGCGTATGCTCGAAGGAATGATCATAGCGGCAAATACCGGAAATATGTGCCCGTACATCCGCTCGAGGCGATATTATGCCGGTTTGACTGCAGCGTTGACCTAGTCGGGTCAGTCGTGTCACTTTAACCGCTTTCACGGTTTATGGCTCAATTAAACAAGTGAGTCACGTTTGTCTCGTCTTCGATTCAGGATGATTATCAAATATGTCTCAACATCCGAACCAGATTCCTTCCTACCCTCTCCAAAGTAATGTTGCTTCGGGAGTAATGGAACTTAGCAAACATTATTTTGTCATAAATGCGTTATTATTGTGATCGTGAGTGTGAGAAATTGACTCCTAGATCTGGATGTTGAACTATTTAGACACAACAAATTTTCAATTATCTGACAGTTGATCATAACGGTGATAGATTGAGTGCGAATAATTTATTCTTCCTAACGTGTCTTTCATGACATCGCTCGTAAATTCTAGTTTGGTCTTGTTGACAACACGAATTGGGTAATTTGGCGGCAATTTGAGTCTCAATAGTGTACCATAAAAGTCATTGGAGTACTGATTCTTAAGTCTCTTGGAAGAAATTATCGCTACTGAATCACAAAGGGAGCAACAGAAATTATGAATCATTATAAGCATGTGCAAAACATGACATTGATGATGAATTAGGATTTCTTGTTGATTAGATATAATTTGATAGAGTTTAATAAGGAGAGTCGTTCGTCTGCTGACTGAAGTATTATGTTGAATTTGTAGGATTTTAGTCACTAGAAGATGGCTACCATCATAATTTGTCACCAGAGAATCGAGAGACTAACCATGAAGAAAACACGATGATCGATCGATTCTATCACAAAATATAAATGACTCAAGTGCGTTTAATTGCCGCTGCGTGCAGTAGCAATTAATGCGATGACGATCTTCATTATTCACGTGCGCACCATCGAGATTCCTGGATCGCTTCATAAAACATTAACAACAATCGAGCTTCTAGATGCAATTAATTATTACAAATGTATGCAAATAACTATAACAAATCTATGCAATTACAAAAATCCTCGCTCTTGCACGTATGAATTTTCTTTGATTCAATCAAATGTCAGTCTTATCCCACACCTTGCAAGTGAGAAGAAAGGTTCAACGCTTTAATGCTTACCACAATCTGTAGCATAAAAGTATCTTGTTTACCATTTAGTGGTGTTTTCAGTGGAAAATGAAATCGAAATTATTCATAAAAACCAAAGTAAACTTACCAATTGCCAAATTGTTCCAAGGAAAGCTCGTTCCGAGCGATGTTGATCTATAAAGATTCTTCTCAGAGTTTTTTGAGCTTCTGGTTTTCCTCAATCGCTCCCGATACGGTACACCAAACTCTTCGATAAAAAATCCAATTTCTGTTTATTGTTCTTGTGTATTAAAAATAGGATTCTTATTTTTAATAAGATGGCTGATTTTTAATAAGATGGATTCTATGCATTCCTGAAACTCGTGCTCGATGTCAGGATATTCTCGCGGTGTTGCTGATTCACTGTTTCCAGCTTACACCCTTGTTGTTATTTCAGTCCGCCCGTCGTTATAATTCTCCGGCCGCCTTTTAGTGCGAATCGTATCTTCCCGCCACGTCTTCTTCACAGCTTCCGTTACTTTTTCCATACACCTATCCCTATCCATGTAACAATTTTAGTTAATCCAATTTCTGATTATTCGAGTCTTTTTTTTACCACTGAGTCTCAATGCACTTGTTTTAAACACTTCAGAATCTGAACTTCAATTTAGAAACATCTTCACTTTTCACCAAAGGTCCACTCTTTGCAATTCACTTTAAAAATTTGTCTATAGATCAACACTTTTTTAAAAACAATTTAACGATGTAATCCAATGGTAGAATCCTAAAAACTTGGATCGTTTGTCGAATGACATAGGTCACAATTGTTCGTTTTCTCCTTAACTTCGCGCACTTGTTTACTCAATTGAATGTAAAAATGTACAACAATGAAGTCTGCACTTTGTTAAAAATTGATCGGGGTCGATTTTAAAATATCTCGTGGTCCAAGGAACCCTTTGGGAACTGAGGACACCAAACGGGATAGTCGGTTTCGATAAAATTTATTTCGAAAATCGCGCCGTCATGTCGAAGCTCGAACTTCGAGATAAGAGACTTGCCCGACGTGAGCCAAGGATGCGCTAAGGAAGCTCGAGACGAAGTGCCAGAGCGATGTAGGCTTGAAATAACCGCTCGCCCACATCTCCCTCCGCCAACCCTAGGTCTTCCTGCCCCACCCCCACCCCATTCAGTGGAGCCCTAAGGACCCCCTCCACTTGTTCGCGTTACTCCCTCCCTAGACTCTAAATGTGGCTGTCGACGCAGCGCGACACCCGTACGCACACGTGCGTGTGCCACTGCGCGACCGAAACGCTTGCCGCCACCCGCGACACGCATTTTTCACCACCCTCCTTCTACAGAAGTAAAAGGGATCGGAATGGGAGTTAATGATTGTGCTTGCATGGCAGATTTTTTGCATTTCGGCTGCTAGAATCCGTTGCTTCAAAGTAAATATTGTGGTTGAGCTTAAAAATACAATTTTTCGTTTTATTGAACTGATTTCTGAATAATTGAGAAAAGGTTATTAATTCTTGAATAATTATTTTTCTGGGGCAGGGGTGAATCGTTGGATTGGCAGATATTTTATTTGTGCTATTCAACACTTAGCATCTGTGATGAGGTGCAGAAATTTGGGCTGATAGGATACGAAGCTAAGTGCTTATGCATAAGCTGCGGTAGTACGCACGGGGTGGCTAAACCAACTTTTATGGCAAGATTCTTGCATATGAGATTATACGCAAAGTACCAAATTTGTTTACTTCTACTGTGAGATTAGCTTGGAGGAATACATTACAAAAAAAGAAACACTTTAGACCATTTGAAAAAAAGCGGCGTTTTCATTATTTTTAATACACTCAAAAAAAAAATCTGGTTAAAGTTACTAGATGCGTTTGGTTGAAAAATTTCTGGTTGTTCAAATCAGAAAGTCTAGTTGTTGTGACCAGGAAATTGTTGTTAATTTTTTCTGGTTGATTTTTTCTGGTTAAAAGTATTCTGGTTATTATTTCTGGTAAAATTATCTGTGCAGCCCTCTAAAGATGGAAATGAAGTTTGCAACGTTTCCCGTAGCTGCTGTAGAAAGTAGTCAATTTCAACTTCTAAGTGTTAAAAAGCAATAAAAATGTCCAAAATACTTTCGAAGCTCCTCATCTCAAATCCTTAACATGGATTTTGTAGGTTTATTTTGATGTTGAATAATTACAAAAAAGTTTCTTCCCCCTATCTGCTGGAGGAGGCTGTCAATTTCGACCTCTAAGTGTCAAAAATCAATAAAAAATTCTAAAATGTTTTCAAATCTTCCTTTATCTATTACAATATTTGGCATCAAAATGTACTTAATACATGCGTTATATTTCAAGTAAGAACATTCTCACTTCTGCCTTATTTAAATCAAATGACAGGAAAACATCTCCAGGTGGTAATGATGCCATTTTCAGCGTTCTTGTG
>WSXT02092674.1:0-11674 GCA_011762715.2 Neuroterus valhalla
CTCCAAGTATTAAGTAGCTGTTGCTCTTGGTGGTTCGGAACCCACCTTAAACTGTAGGTCCCCCTCACCCCTGAGTTGGTGGTGAGGTGTGCAAAGGAATAAAGAGAAGGTTATGCCGAGACTCTCAAGCCCGTAACAGGGAGAGAGTATAAACAAATATTCCAAGACATCAAAAGTGTCCCAGAATAACCTCGAAAGTGAGGACGATGTTCCCCGCGAATCTGGCTTTGCGCCAGGTGTCCAAAATGATATTCTACAGGAAGTTTTTTACAAATTCACATCCAGAGTGACCAAGAATGACCTCGAAAGTAATAATGATGGTCCCCGTCAATCTGGCTTTGCACTAGGTGTCCGAAATGATATCTTACAGGAAGTTTTTCACAAATTGACATCCAAAGTGACCAAGAATAACCTCGAAAGTGATGACGATGGTCGCCGTGAATCTGGCTTTGCACTAGGTGTCTAAAATGATATTCTACAGGAAGTTTTTTACGAATTGACATCCAAAGTGAACAAGAATAATTTCCAAAGTGATGACGATGGTCTCCGTGAATCTAGCTTTGCACTTGGTGCCAAAAATGGTATTCTACAGGAAGTTTCCTACAAATTGTTATCAAAAGTGACCAAAATTAACCTTGACAGATTTATATTATTCATGAATACATAAAACATATTTACAATTTTATAACGATACAAATTATATAATAATTTACTAGAAATAATATATGGAACCTTCATATATAATCCATTTCATTGAAATGTATCAATAAAAGATGATCAAAATGAATTATTAAAATTTTGAATTTGAAAAAGAAAAAGAGTAATTATCGAAAAAAATTATTATTATTATTATTGGGATAAAGCATTTGCATAATAGAATGATTAATTGACAAATCATGAGAATGAATTCATAAAATAGTAAAATAAATATAAGATAATAATGAACAAAGAAGTGAAATCCCTCACAAAAACATCAAAAATGTTAGAAAAAAGCCAATTCATCGTGTTTTATCTTTAATGGAAAAACTCTGACCGTAAATGTAGTGAGAATCCCGTAGTATTTTCTATGCCAAATTCTCCTTCTTGTTAATATGTCCACATATGAGAGTTTTGAAATCAACTTGAGCTAACTTTCGAAATAATTGCATAGTTTTTCAAAAAACAAGTTAACGATATTTTAACCATACTTTTTTGAACATCAGTTTTATTAAAAGATATGGTCAATAGTCTTTTTTTTATATTTCGGCCAAAAGTTATTAGGGGCTCGCTAAAAAGGAAGAACTACCTACTACCTAAATATAAAAAAAGACTATTGACCATATCTTATAATAAAACTCATGCTCGAAAAAGTATGGTTAAAATATTGTTAGCTTATTTTTTGAAAACTATACAATTATCTTGAAAGTTAGCTCGAGTTGATTTCAGAACTCTCATATGTGGACTTATTAACAAGAAGGAGAATTCGGCATAGAAAATATTACGGGATTCTCACTATGTTTACGGTCAGAGTTTTTTCATTAAAGATAAAACACGATGAATCAGCTCTTTTCTTACATTTTTTATTTTTGTGAGGGTTGAGATAAACATCAAAAGTGATAGATAACTTATATTGGAAGTAATGGAAAAGAATTTCAATGAAGACAGTGACTTTAAGTTCTGTAATGGTTGGCCTGCTAACAAAACTGTTCCGGACATAAGTTTTACTCATATTTCGTAAAAAAGAGAGACAGACAACTATATACATAGCCTAAAATGAGATCGAACAATTTTCAGTAAATTTTTGAACAGTTTTCAATTAGCTTATTTCTAGATATTCTCATCAAACATCATGATTTTGTTTCATCCGCAATGACCATGATTGTCGACCATGTTGTCAATTTTCGATCACCCATTCTTCTACACACACGAGCCTGAAATAACCTAGCATGCAAATACGATGTTAACATTTTCGCTTTACATCCTTTACCATCTATTTGTAGTTTCGTTTGTGAGTTTTCTTCTATACAAGCCCATTTGGGTAAGATGGCTAATCCTTTGGAAATGGCCAACCATTGTACTGATTACCCTACCCATGATTTCCGACTTTGGAAATTTTCATGTTAATAGCAAAAGATATCAAGAAAAAATATAACGAACCATCCGTTTCAAGATAGGACTAGATGCTCCTTCTCCAGATCTCTAAATATTAAAAATGTACGGAATACAATGTGTATAGCAAGTTTTTCTGGAATCGTAAGAATTCCAGTCTAGTGCAACGTTGCAAGATTGCAAGAATGCAAATAGAAAACAGATAAAAATCAGCGCAAAATACAAGACCGCTTCAGGAGTCAAAATTATGGAAGGTTACCGGTTGTCAATAATGGAAATATTTTATACATCATAATATACTCTCTAGTACATAACAATGTGAGGGAAAGCAACTCCATACTCATATTGCAAAGTCTCCAGGTGCTGTCTCCATGCAATTGGCCGTAAATCGAAGCCACAAGGTTCTATCTCAAACTTCAATAATTTATTGAATCAGGTTTTTGGCATTCCGAAAGTTGAATCTTATATCAAGGATCTAATCATTCTTACCAAAATCAGCTGACGAAATTTACTTATCATCTTCAATGAACATCATTATGTACAGACCGACCAATTTTGAAAAGCTTCTTTTGGAAAGGGGGCAAAATCGAAGATAGCACCCTATGGTTCTGAGGTCAGCATATATATCTATCCGTAGCCAAGAAGGCTGTTATGGAGACTGTTTCTTCGGGTTAGACGTAGCAGTAATATAACTTTGTCCACGTTATTCTCTACGTCTCCAGCTGGTATATCACAGACAGCAATAAAATAACTCTGACAACTTTATTTCGTGTAAGGTACTACATGGATCGGGATGCCATGCCATGTCGTAAGCAGAGAGGTTCGCAGTACGTTCTTCAAGTTCTCAATATTATACATTGATCGGTAATAAAGCGTACTCACACGCATTGGCGAGTGTAGATACGAGAACGATTACGGCTACAAGCGCAATTGAAGGTATTCACTGAAATAGAAGAGTAATCGCAACATTGCCGGCTGCATTTAAACGCTTGCGGCGACTTGGCTTGGATTTACTGCAAACGATGCGGCATTTTATTTTTTGTGAAACCCCGTGCGAAATTCGATATTTGTATCACGTTTCTCACGAGGAAGCATTGAGGATGTCGTATGTCGTCCTCAAAGGAACGGCTACCAATTCGTAAAAAAGGACCAGGAGCTCTGTGCAACTGTTTTGTTTTGTGTGTTCAAAAGAGTTGATCTGTAGATTTAAGAACAGTAATTAAACTTCTGTTGATATGGTGTTGTTTGCCAGAGTTGTAGCAACTAAAAACCATGGAATTCAATATCGTAGCTGATCTTTTTCTAAGAATGTTTAATGCGGAAAAAACCCCAGGTTTCCGGGTAAATCATTTTTTCGAAAAACAGAGAGATATTTGTAAATAAATTGATGGAAAGATATTTTCAAAGTATACTTGGTACCAGAGCAGAAAGAAATTTTCTTGTTCATGAGGAGATTGATTCCATACTAACTCCAAAACTCAAAAATATCCCGATATAGAGATCTTTCGCATTGTTTAATAACTACATGCTCACACTTCTCAAAAAATTGCATGTTTCTTAGCGTGGTCGAGTTCTTCTTCTTCAAAGAACTGAAGCACTCAGGTGGCTGCGAAAGATTGATTTATTATCGAAGAATCATCAATGCAAACTCTTTGAGCGGAATGCCGGTTAGAAATTGAAAGAAATCCTTACGGCTTCTCATATAATGTTGTTCTCTGAAATTTTTCTCCTTTTGAATTTATGCCATTAGTGTCAGTTTTCCAAGGAATTTATGAAAAAGTTGGGAGGCGTCTTTGAATAAAACAGAAATCAATCTTTTTATTTGGAAAAAGTTTAAAATCAATCTCTCAATAAACAAAAGACAGTCCCAAACTGGAGATCTCTCCCACGCAATAGTGGAGATTAAAACAATGTTGACTATTAATAAAAGTCCATAATATACCATTATTGCTTAAAAAATAAGGAGGTTTTCTTTCAAAAATTATATATTCTTGAAGAAGGATCCGGTTAGATTGTATTTTCATGGTTTTCAGTTACCAAAACTGTAATAAATTCTGTAATCTGTTTTGTTCGATACCTTCGCTTAAATCTGTTGCCTACTTGGGAGACACCGTGCATTAAAACAGTCTGAAGAATCGATCAGAAAATTTCCTTCATGCGGCCCCCTGAAATTGTAAATGGACCAGGCGAAAGAAGAAAACTGTATTATTGAGATGCGAAAGAGAGATTATACCTTGATTCAGTAATAATTTTCCATTTCTAACGTTGTAAGACTCTTGATTGCACCCCTAAATACCACCCTTTGAAAAGTTCAACCAATCGATAGATTTGCTCTACAAACAAATGCTGCGAATGCTGTGAGGAACTAATGCATTTTGTTGTTCTATTTTCTGTTTGCAGAGGTGGACTAGGATTCACAGAACGGTCCAGTAGTAGAGGAAGGTTGTCGCGTTTGGATATTGTACTGACTTCATTCCATATCTTTTGCTGAGTCAAGGTTGGCCCTTGTAATTAAGGTGGGACCACCCCAAAAGTATAACAAAAAGAACTTCTATAAATAAGGGCAATGTATTTATTTATTTCAAGATCAATTTCCCACGATTTCACATATAAATTGAGTAGAAAAGTTATCAGAGATCATTTCCCTCCTCGCTTTTCCGCTTAAATCTGGAATCCCAGTTCTTAAGTTGGAACAAATTTTCCAGCTGCGTGGGCACAGTCTCATCGCGCGCTCCGCGCGGAGCTCGCGAGTTTGAGCACGCATAGGGCGCACGTCTATAGAATCTCGCGCTTCGTGCTCGATGATAAAACTCATCTCGCGCTCCGCACTCGATTATAAATTTATCTCGCGCTACACGCTCGGTTTTTGTACTTCCCTACATTTGTATACAGACCTTTCAAATCTCGATAGCGAAATGTTGACTTCTTTGATTAGATGCTTGTAAATCCTCTCTTATAAAGCATCTCCGGCTCCAACAAATACATTCTCATCTCTTGTCTCGTGCTGCGCAATCGATCAAGATGGGTCCGAAACGGTGGAGAAGTTTTGCTGCCCAATTTTTTTCATGTGTTGTGTTTTTTTTCTAGAAATTTAATTGCTTGATGTTATATTTTTATTTTATACGATTGAAACAAAAACTACGTGTCCAATTGCAAAAATTATAACAAATTTATAGACCTTTTCCGGGTGAAAAACTTTTCTCTACCAATCTTCTGTCTTAGCCTTCGTAATTTTTTTTTTTTAGCTTCTGTGCCAAATTCACCTTCTTGTTAATATGCCCACATATGAGAGTTCTGAAATCAACTCGAACTAACTTTCAAGATAATTGCATAGTTTTTCAAAAAATAAGTTAACGATATTTTAACCATACTTTTTCGAACATGAGTTTTATTATAAGATGTGTTTATTAGTCTTTTTTTTTTATATTAGGGCCAAAAGTTATTAGGATTTCACTTCTTTTTTCATTATTATCTTATATTTATTTTACAATTTTATGAATTCATTCTCATGATTTGTCAATTAATCATTTTATTATGCAAATGCTTTATCCCAATAATAATGATAATTTTTTTCGATAATTACTCTTTTTCTTTTTCAAATTTAAAATTATAATAATCCATTTTTATCATCTTTTATTGATACATTTCAAGGAAATGGATTATATATGTAGGTTTGATATATTATTTCTATTAAATTATTATATAACTTGTATTGTTATAAGATTGTAAAAATGTTTTATTTATTTAGGAATAATATGAATCTGTAAAGGTTAATTTTGGTCACTTTTGATAACAATTTGTAGGAAACTTCCTGTAGAATATCATCTTTGGCACCTAGTGCAAAGCCAGATTCACGCAGACCATCGTTATCACTTTCGAGGTCATTCTTGGTCACCCTGGATGTCAATTTGTACAAAACTTCCTGTGAAATATCATTTTGGACACCTAGTGCAAAGCCAGATTCACGTGAACCATCGTCATCACTTTCCAGGTTATTCTTGGTCACTTTGGACGTCAATTTGTGAAAAACTTCTTGTGGAATATCATTTTGGAAACCTAGTGCAAAGCGAGATTCACGTGAACCATCGTCATCACTTTCGAGGTTTTTCCTGGTCACTTTGGATGTCAATTCGTGGAAAACTTCCTGTAGAATATCATTTTGGACACCTCGTGCAAAGCCAGATTCATTGGGACCATCGTCATCACTTTCCAGGTTATGTTTGGTCACTTTGGATGTCAATTTGTGAACAACTTCCTGTAGAATATCATTTTGGACACCTGGTGCAAAGCCATTTTGACAGGGACAATCGTCATTACTCTCCAGGTTATTCTTGGTCACTTTGGATGTCAATTCGTGAAAAACTTCCTGTAGAATATCATTTTGGACACCTAGTGCAAAGCCAGATTCACGGGGACCATCGTCATCACTTTCGAGGTTATTCTTGGTCACTTTGGATGTCAATTTGTAAGAAACTTCCTGTAGAATATCATTTTGGACACCTAGTGCAAAGCCAGATTCACGGGAACCATCGTCATCACTTTCGGGGTTTTTCTTGGTCACTTTGGATGTCAATTTCTGAAAAACTTCCTGTAGAATATCATTTTGGACATCTGGTGCAAAGCCAGATTCACGGGGACCATCGTCATCACTTTTCAGGTTATTTTTGGTCACCTTGGATGTCAATTTGTAAGAAACTTCCTGTAGAATATCATTTTGGACACCTAGTGCGAAGCCAGATTCACGGAAACCAACGACATCACTTCCACGGTTAATATTGGTTAATATTTCCTCAATCAAGGTATAGATTTATACTATCAGTTGTGAGAATAACAACGAATTTGAAAATTTCCCGCTCGACTATAACGCCATCTCTAGGATCAAAACATAGACGTTGGAAAAATGATAATAATAATAATGGCGACGAAGAAAACTGCAGATTTTGCGAGAAATGGAAAATCGAAAAGCCTTTTTCTACGCAACGAATTCTTGAAATGAAAAGGTTTCTAGCGCATCGTGTTCAAAAAAAAAAAAAGAAAAATTCCTGGTAATTTCTCAGTCTGTTGTTAAAATGTTTTATGAAATGAAAAACGATTCAAAGTATTTGAAGGCTAATGTTTGAAGAATAGATACTCGTCCGGTTTTTGAATTAGCTCTCATAACCCGGTCGGGTTATCTGATCTCATTTTTATAGTTGTTTCTCCCGATTCAAATAAAAACCACGTTTTTTTCTAATAAAGCAAGAAATACTTGTCCTATCAAAAAGTGAACTTCACCAAATTTTTAGATCTTTCTTTGGTGCACAATTTTTGTTCATTTATATTGATCATCTTGTAGGATCTTCAAAATGAAGATGGAATAACTCTGACAATTTTGTTTTCATCAAGAAATATCATGAGGATAAATTGTTCCACTTATCTAACTTTTTGAATTTTTTGGTCAAAATATCTGGCTGATGGAATCAGACATACAAACAGACAGACACACAAACAGACAGACAGACACATGCGTAAAACCCGGTTTTTCGGGTTCAGGGGTCTCAAAACGTGGACATTCGAGAAAAATAGAGGGGAGGGGGAGCAAATTTTACCCAAATCTAATACCTTCTCTGATGAGAATGTAATAATCAATTCATCAATAAGATTTCGTTTTTTCGCTGCAATTAATAGTTACTATGCAGTTGAACAATGTAATTTTCAGAATTATATCAAAATATATACTTTTAAAAAGAATGAAAATTAAAAATTGGTAGTCCAACCTTGACGTCAAAATTGGTCTTACCCTCAAAACATGTATAATTTTACACTGAGGTACACCGCAGCAGAACAAAATTTAGAAACGAACAGGCCGTATATTACGCTGTTGATTAAGATGTACATAACAGAGAAAAATTCTTGTTCGGGAGGTTTGATGCTCCGAATACAATTATTTCGACTTTTTCAGAGAATAATGAAAAACTTTCAGCACTCTCGTAAACGTCACGTCAGCACTTCACTCTTGACATACGAGCTTGAGATCGACAGACCCATAAAAAAGTTTGGTACTACCTTGAGTAGTATTGACACGATCGTTCGTAGGTGTCGTTAGATAAATGCGAAAGAAACCCTGATGGTCCAACCTTGACTAGCGTCCAGCCTTGGCAACCTGCCCCTAGTCCTGCAGACCGTCTTTATAGGTGATTTGGAAAGCATATATGATTTGGGAGGTTCCAGGGTATTTTCAGCGATTCCAAAAGTCTAAGAAAATGTCAGAGCTTCAATAAGATTTTTATGAGATATTACAGGTTTCAATCGATATCAAGAATGAATCAACATTTCACAATGATCTTATAAGATCATTTGGAAAATCTCAGAGAATTTTCAATAGATTTCATGAATTTAGAAAGATTTTTAATGATTTCTGGAATTCTCAGGAATTTTAGAGTATTTTCAAATCTTCCAGAAGATTTTATGGGATATCAATTATTCCGTGATATTTCAGGACCTATAAAAATTTTTGGATTTTTTATTTGACCCAAGACCTTTAGCGGGATTTGAATATATTACAAACAATTTTTGAGGATTTTATGAAGTTTTGAAAGATCCCTAATATTCGAAGTTGTTTCTTGATATTCTAAGGGTTTCTGTTCTTTTTCTTAGAATTTTTTACTTAGGTTGATCTTGCTAAAAAATTGGTCACTGTCATCAAAAATAATTTTCAGTTGATTAAGTGAAATTTCGTAATAGTTCCATGGGTCGAAATAAATGTAGGGGCATAAATGTTTAATTTCATCATAAACTTACAACCTTCAGACTAAAGTATCCATCTTTAATTTTTTTCCTTCGAACAAACGAAATGATAAATAACAAAAAAAAAGTATTCTTGTTTTCTGCATAAGCATCCACGTAGCATGCTCTAGATATATTCCACATTAAAAAATAAATAAGGGGTCTTTTCCTTACAAAAAGGCAGAAATCGCAATCCAAGGTTTTATGGAATCCGAACGGAGGTTTTTCATTAGCACATAATGCTAATGCATCTTCATGAAAGATAAGTATATGATTTAGCATTTCAGAAAAGTCGGAATGTGATTTGAGCTTCTTTTCAATAAGGCTGGTGTTTAATTTGTATGCATTCAAAATGCTCTGTATACTTCTTTATTATTCTTAATATCCACTAAAAAAACCTACATATAAATTGTTTCGAATCAGAAGCAATCACAATTTGTCACCCGCAAGCGGTTAACAATTTTATATGTATAACGGAATTATAATTCTTTCTCGTGACGTTTTGAACGAAGCCTTTCCCTTACAGTCAAGACAGCAATAATATCCAAAATTCAATATTAAGGTAGTTTAAAGAAACCTGTCTTTAATATAACTTTCATTCTGGTATTGGGATCTAGTTGATAAATTACCCATTCTTGTAGTATAATGTAATTCAGTTGCTTTTTCAAAAATGAACAGGATGTTGGACTTCGTTGTGACAAGGCGAGAGCTCGGATGTTTTCGCGGTTCCCAAATCAATCGCGATTCACAGGGACCAACGCCCTGCTTCTCTACAAGCTTTATCACTTTGTTTCTCAAACCCCACTTCTCATGAACTGATCAATCCGCGCGTCGGAATCCCCTCTTTTTTCAAGTTACCAACCCGCGTTCTCGCCTTACCACTCGGAGATCCGCAAGAGAGTCGAACCTTATGAATACGTGCGGATCTTGCAATGACGAGACATTGATTGAGATCATCATCAGAGATTGGATAAGATTTATCAGATTTTTCGTGAGATTGGAAGAGAGTTTATGTTCAAGGTGTGACTGTGCAATGCATAAAATACGAGGAAGCATAGTGACAAGATGACGCCTGATGTAGCAGCAACAACTATTCCACTGAGCAACCGCTTTGGGGTCCTTCAGAACAGTGAGGACTCCGACAAGTCTACTCATACCTAGGACGAAAGGATGAATGAAAACCATGACGAAACCAACGGTGTCCAAGAAGGTAACACAAACGCAAGAGGTGGAAAGAAAAAGAAAATACCAACTATAATCATTTCGGAAGAGCTAGACGATTATACAGGATTTGTCACAGCGTTAAAATCCTTTATCAAAGGGGATCCGAAACTTCATTATTCCCCACAGACGTGCGCCGTTTACGTCGAGAATAAAGACTACTTAAACACCTTCCTGAGAGAACTGGACTTAGTGAAATGTGAATACCATACGTACCCGACCAAGGAGTAGAAGACAAAGAGGATGTTAATGAAAGGATATCAAGCGAGTGAACGATGGAATTATTAATTTGGCAAGTGACTTCCTCCATATTCAAATATCACATCTTGCTGAACTAAAGAAGTAGAAATTTACACTCGTGATACCGCGCCATTTAAACTAAAAACCAAAATTCCGCTCTTTTATTATTTAAGATAAAGAGTTCCAACATCTTCACAGCCCTGTGCTGGCACCAATGCCTTGTATATAGTTTTTTTTGTAGATTATAATTAGTTTCAAGAATGAACTTAGTATTTTTTAGGTTTTCGTACAAATTTTTACCTAATACTTACCTTAGACTGTCATCGAGATGAATTTACCATAAGAATATGAAACCAATTTTAGAAGATTACCTGATAGGATGAAATTTCTCGCCGAGAAATAGATGCCTCGAAAATGTTTTTGATCACAGATTCTATTGTATGATTTCACTGTACACAAAAATTTTTAAGATTGAATAAAGATTGGTAAAAAGCAAAGCAGTGACGAGACATTAACTCATCAACTACCGAGGGATGACGACGTACGCTCTTCTTCGTAAGCACCCACTGTCCGACAGGTTCATACCTAATCAGAAACGAGTCTATTTCGTCTCAAATCCCTACAACTCGCACATCAACTGGAATGACCATTGTCTATCAAGCATGTATTTTTGATTCCTTCCAGCTTGAGATTGACGGACGATCTTTCTAATCAAAACAAGTCGTTTCCCCAGCGTGGCCCTTCAATTGGCCTCATCGGGGAGCGGTTTTTCGCCGCCTTCACCTCAACGTGGCCCTTCAAAAGTGGCCTTGAAGGTGAGTGGTTTCTTTTGTTTTTTTTTTGAAAAAAGTATAATCATCCCCAACGTGTCCCTTTTATAGTGGTCCCAACGGGGTACGATTTTCACCCTCTGCACACGATCAATAATTGAAGGGCTGGAAGTCTATAAGTGATAAGCGCCATTTCGGAAATTTCTCAGGGCGACGAAAAAACATTGGCGTTTCGTTGTATGTAGTATCAAATAGTTCTCAATTTTTTTGTATAGATTTAATGCAGATCTATTGCCTGTGTGAATTTCAAATCGTTTTATACATAAATGTAGGCGCTGTGATTTATCAAAGTTGGGGAAAGTGATATCTCCACGGTAGCGGAAGATCTATTTCTGGAAATCTGAACATCGAATTCATACGTTTTAACGACGAACTGGTGTCAAAAATTTTTTTTAGTAAAACACCCTCCGAAAAAATTTTCTGCGTTTGCCCTTGGCTGCTACTACATTTACGAAATAAAACTGGATAAAATCTTGCCGCCACGATAACTTACCGAAGAAGAACCTTTTGATAGATTCCGAGTGTACCTC
>WSXT02092685.1:0-11674 GCA_011762715.2 Neuroterus valhalla
AGATCCGTTGAAAATTCAAGATGTGAAATTTCAGACGATTCTAATACTTTCTCAATCATAAATGATGAGAATGTAATTAATGAATTTCTTTTTTGTGTTTCAGGTATGTAATCAACTCAAAAGGAGACGTATGTAACCCTTTCATTATTAATTTTTTTTCTTCGATATATTCTAAAAATATTTATGAATAATTTTCGAAAACGTTCGTGCACCATAGGCACATATATTATTCACCTGTCTGTGAGTAACCTTAGAATTATGCAGAGGCATTTCCGGTGGAGGAAAATTATAGCCCAATATAGATCGAATCTCGTAAATATTTTAAGAAACCGTAAAAGATGGTGAGAAGAAGGAAACATATAATTTATATATCGACTTCTTTCTTTCAAGCTTTCTGCGGTGTTAGTCTGACTAAAGCTGAACCTCTTCTACTAGAGTAGAACCCATTTGGAAAAAAATTCTCGTAAAAAAGAATTATTGTTTCGAAATATCCAACAAGGACGTGTCCAATAAAAAATACTCTATATTGAAACTTCGGATTTTGTGAAATTTTAGCTTTTTTGAGCTTTTAATGAATAATTTCTTAGTTTTTATGCTTATTCAAAATAATTTTAATTAACTGCAGAAGATCTTCAAAAGAAGAAAATTGTCAGATTTAAGCATTGACATATCTCTCTTAAGCTTCTTTCGGTAGGTTGAGTTTGTCTAACTAATACTGTACTTTTACTACTTCTTCGAATTCCATGGGAAAAAAATGGTTTTTCAAAAAAAAAATTTTGACTCCAAATACTAAAGATTTCAAAAATCAGAATGTTGAAATCCAAAATATCTCAAATTCCATCTTTGAAACTTGTTTCACGTGATAAAAATAAAAGTTTTGCATGTTTGAACGATGTGAGGTGAAAACTATAAAATTGATATGCTCTAAAGCAGAAATAGTTTGATTTTTAATTAAATTTATTCTATTATTATTGAATTGGAAGGATCTTACAGGTTTCGAAAGTTAAAAGTTAAAATAATTTTTTTTTAATGTTCCAATATGAAATTATGGAATTTCGAGCCTTTAATAAATAACTTTTTCATAATAAACATTTATTCAATTCAATTTTTATTACCTGCAGAAGATTCTTCCGTGGAAAAAATGCATGATTTATACATTGACTCATCTCTCTTGAGCTTCTGTCGATAAATGCAGCTTGTCTGACTAGAGTTGGTCCTTAACTACTTTTTGAACTTTCCTTGGAAAAATCTGATCACATGGAAAGAATGTTTATTTCTAAATATTCTATATAAATATACCTAATCAAATACTTCACATAAAAAACAAGACTTAAGAATGTTATATTAGAATAATTTCTGAAAAAAATTTAATAAATAAACATGCTAATCCATTAGGAAGTAGAAATTCTACTCCAGAAACTGGTGCAATTTTTTTCTTTGAATTCTGATGGTCAACAATTAATTTTTTTTCAATATCCATTATTCTGGTTAGATTTGTTGAAGAAGTTGAATGAAATTTAATTTTTTAGATTTTTTTTCTTCATCTCACTATTTCGATGGAAAATTGAAAATTTTGGTTAAAAACTAACTGAATTAATCAAGTAAATAAATAAACTTAACAATCTATTAGGGATTAGAAAATTCTATTCTGATATCATCCTTACGTGAGTTTAAAATTCCACTATTTTGGTAGCAAACTGGACAGTTACGAGAAAAAGAGAAAAAGCAGGTTAAAAGGAACAGCGAAGAAGAGAGATGAGAGATGTAGGGGGAAAGAAAGTTAAGAGAAAAAGAGCAGAAGAAAGGGAAAAAAGATGGGTATGAGAAGAAGAAAAGGGATAGTTGAGAGAAAAATAGAGTTAAGAGGATAATATAAGAAGACGAGGAGAAAAGAAGAGAAAGTTATTAGAAGAAGAAAATCAAGAGAAGGAGAAAAGTGAGGGGTGAAGATCATTATCTTCTAACAAAGAAGAAGGAGAAAGAGGGGAAGGAAGAAAAAATAGGAGAATATAAAAGAGAGTCAAGAAGGGAATAGGATAGTTAGGAGAGTTAAGGGGAGAAGTAAAAGAAAGGAGGAAAGGACTCAGAGAAGATGAGAAGAAGAGAGTTAAGAGAATGAGAGTAGAAGAGAAAAGACTTAAAGAAGAAGTGAAGAGGGAAGAGAGAGATAGAGGGTGGAAAAGAGTTGCGAGTTTTAAGAGAAGAAGAAAGTTGAGAAAAGGAGTAAAGGAGAGAAGAAAAGAGTTAAAAGGAGAAGGGAAGAGTTGAAGAGAATTGTTGAGATAAGGAGCGAAAAAAGGCGTTGAGGAAAGGAGAGAAAGAGAGAGTTAAAAGGAGAAGAGTGGAGTTGAAAGAAGAAGGAAAAAAGGGGAGAAAAGAGTTAAGAGGAGAAGAGTAGAAGAGTAGAAGAAGAAAGGTAAAAGAAGAAGTGAGGAGAAAAAGGAGCAAAGAAGAGAATAAAAGATTTGAAAGTTTTATAGAAGAAGATAAGGAGAGAGTTAAGAGAAGAAGAAAAGTAGTATTCAAGAAAAGAAGAGAGTTAAGAGAAGGATAGAAGAAGAGAGTCAAGAGGAGAGTCGAAGAGAAGTGTTGGAGGAAGAAGCAAAGAAGCGAAGAAGAGAGGAAGGGGAGAGGAGAAGAAGTGTAGGAGAGACAAGAGTTGAAGAAAAAGTGGAGAGGAAAAGAAGCGATGGAGAGGAGAAAAGAGTTTAAAGTTTCAAGAGAAGAAGAGAGTTAACAGGATGGGGAAAGAAGTATCGAAGAGAAGGAAAAAGTCAGGAGGGTAAGAGAAGAAGAGAGTTGAGAAAAGGAGTGAAGGAGAGAAGTAGAGAAGAAGAGAGTTAAACGTAGGAGAAAAGAGATGAAGAAAAGGGTTGAGAGAAGGACCGAAGGAGGGATGTTGAGGAAAGAAGAGAAAGAGAGGGTTAAAAGGAGAAGAGTGGAAGCGATTTAGGAGAAGGAGAGAATAAGTGAATTGCGAAAAGAAGAGAACAACAGAGTTAAAAAAAGAAGGAAAGAAGAGTAGATACGAAGAAGATAGGTAATAGGAGAAGAGTAGAATAGGATAGAGGTAGGAGAAGAAGTGAGAAAAAAAAGGAGTGACGAAGAGAAGAGAAGATTTGAACGTTTCTAATAGAAGAAGAGGAGGAGAGAGCTAAGAGAAGAAGAAAAATAGTAATAAAGAAAGAACAGAGTTAAGAGAAAGTGAAAAGATGAAGTAGAAGAAAGAGCAGCAAGAGGGAGGGGAGCGAAGAAAGAAGAAGAGAAAGAGAGAAGATAAGAGAGTTGAGAAAAGGAGAGAAGAAGAAAATTAAGAGAAGAAGAGGAGATTCGAAGAGAAGTGTTGAAGGAAGAAGCGATGAAGAGAAGGAGGGAGTTAAGAGAAGAAGAGAGTAAAAGAAGAAAAGAAGAAGAGTAGAAGAGAAAAGAGTTGAAGAAAAAGTGAAGAGGAAGAGGAGCAATGGAGATAAGAAAAAGAGTTCAGAGTTTCAAGAGAAGAAGAGAAGGAGATGCTTAAGGGAAGAAGATAAGCAGAGAGTTAAGAGCAGAAGAGAAAAAAAGAAGTGAGTTGAAAGAGGATGAAGAAAAGAAAGCAGTCAGAGAAAAGGAGAGCGAAGGGCAGAAGATGAGAGTAAAGATAAGAAGAGAAGAGAAGAAGAGAGTTGAGAAAAGGAGAGCAGAAGAGAAGTAGAGGTGAAGAGAGTAAAGGGAAGATGAAACAATAGGAAAGAGTTAAGAGAAAAAGTGAAGAAGAGTGTTACAGAATTGTGGAGGGAAGAAGAGAAGGAGAGAAGAAGAGAGTTGAGAGAAGAAGAGTAGAACAGAGTTTAGAGTAGGAGAGGAGAAGGGTGTTGAGGCAAAACGAGAAGAATAGAGTTAAAAGAATGAGAGGAAAAGAAATTCAAGAGAAGGAGAGAATAAGTAGGATGCGACAAATAAATGTAATACACGTTGAATTTACATAATGATTTCATATACGATCATTCCAAAAAATATCCAAAATTTAAAAACGGGTTCACTTGTAAATACAGCCTAGGATACGTCTCCAAACTGTTTTTGCAAATAAGTATACGCGCGGTTGCGCAACGAAGCTATAAACCCAGAAAACATTACCAGTTCATTCACGTCACCACGAAATGGTAGGAAAAAATTTTATAGCTCTTCCTATAACGGACGCACTTCTCATACCATATGTTCCCTACGACTAAATAATGTCGAATTTCAAATACACGCTCAAAAATTTCATATTTTACCTCGACCACGAATAACTGATTTTGTAAATGTCAGGCGTCTGTTTCTGCATATTTTTACCCTATAATTAAATTATTTTTTAACCTCTCTTCAGAATTCATCATGAGAAGCGCTCATATACGCGACCCGACTGTGAACTTGTAAAAAAATTATTCCCATATTCTGCCTCTTTCAGTTCGTGTCATTTGCTCAATGGAACAATTCTGGAACGTCAGGGAATTTCCCGAAAAATCTAAAATCAAGATTTTTGTACCAAATAGTTGAATCATCAATGAAGTTCATGTTTTAAGTTGGAAAATCTCTTTTTTGGTAGAAAATTAATTTTTGATCTTAAATGCAAAAATCAACTTCCTGGTTAAAAATCAACTATTTATTTCAAAATTCGACTTTTTAGTAAAATTTATCGTTCTTCGTAAGAACGAAATTCTGAAATGTAGATATTCGATTCTAAATTTTTTTAACCCTCAAATTTCTCAACTGTTAATTAATCTTCGTGTCAACCGATTTCAGCAAATCGATGAAGGGAATAGCGAAATTTTGCTTTGGAGGCGTGCTACAAATTTTTGTTAAGACAATGACATATCGTCCTGCTTAACATTTAACAAAGCTCATTGCGAAAGCAATCAGAACTTGAGCCGAACTCTGCCAAGTCGAACTAACTTAACCAGCACCTATATCGTTCTTCAGAAGAAATAAGTTGACTAATTGTTTATTGGCTACGAGACTTCAGATAACCAGAAATTACTCATCCATCTCAATATCGATGCAAAGATCTTATTTGTCTTTGATTTAATTTAGTTTAACTGGAATTCCGTTTGAGTCAATATCGTCATTAATTGATTACGTTTCTGAATTCAATTCTTGTTTTCATGAAATCCGACCAGGAGAGTAGAAAACTGTAGAAAACCAAAACTCGAAGAGCTTTTAAGAATCAGCAAACTTATGAGCATCCTAAAAATCAGAGGGAAATGAAATTTTGAGTTCGGGCCCTGCTACTGCAATGCAAAAGTAACAACGAAAATTGAAAACGACCGCTTTCCACTGATATTTCATTTATACACCTACACAATTAGCGTAACGATTTAAAATGTAAATTGAGACATAAATATCACATTTCCATTTTGGTTCGCTTTCATTGTGTCGAGCATCGGTCGTCAGCCTATAAATTGAACGAACAATGTCCCGACTTTTTTAGCCAAAAAGTTGTTTGCACTTCCTCCGAAACACGCCTCGTATATTTAAGCCCAAATAAAATAGAAGGTTGGCATGAGAAGGAATGGTTTACCGCCATCAGCTCAAGTTGAAAAAAGAATGGATAATTTGAGAATAAGGCTCAGCAATATAATTGAGCTGGATAGACAAACTGTTTGCGTTTAGGAGTTTTGGTTTCCTCCAGTTTTCCACTCTTTTGGCCAAATTTTCTTGTAGAAGCGAGCGTTGCTGAAAAGATTAGCTGCAGACGGTAGGGGATTCTATAGAATGAAAACCCCAAAGATTTAAGTACGGAGGTTTGACAAAAAAGGTATTCATGGAGGAAAAATCCGATTCAATACCAAACTCCTTTTTTTCAAGGATACGAGTAAACTAACATTAGTTCAAAAAATGAGAACATCGTTCATCCTTCCTCAAAATCGATGACTAAGTATTATAGACAGGAAGGAAGAGAACTGAATCTAGCTTGCCATTTTGTACTCTTCTGGCACCTAGCCAGTCCAAAATGAAAACTTTAACTAACCCATTTCAAATTCTAAGCAAGGAGTACCGTGAGAAGTAGTATCAACCTAAGAACCATTTTAGCAGTCAGAGATTGCCTCACTATTCACTAACGAAGCGGACTACAATGAGCCAACAGCACGAGTGATTTTAACTTCACCTGATGGTTCATGCAATCAAGAAAAAAGATGATAACTTTTTTTAATATGTTGAGGAAGGGAGAAACCTCTGCTCTACTGCTCCAACGACTAAATCCATATTTTCACACTTTTACATTTTTCTACGGAAAAAAAGATTGCAAAAAACGTGAACGTGGTCTATTGGCTGGATGCTGGACACTTGGGAAATTAGAAACGATATTGATTCCTTTTTTGCTGCTGGGAAAAGCGTCGGAACCGGGTCGGTGTAAAAACTGCGGTTCGAACGAAATTCTACATTGGAGCATTCAAACTCATTTAAATAATACCCCGATATTCCTCCACAATTTATTCATCATCCATATTTTAAGGGTTCTAAAGAATCATTTTCTTTCACGCTGTAAAGACTCCGTCCAAGCTTTCACTTGTTCAGGGATTTGTGGTATGTGGTTGAGGTGAATAGAAAAGGAAGGGGGCCCTTGTGTTCATGGCAGCATTTTCTAAGAAGTAAAAGTGAAAGAATATGGGAGATGGGGGTACACTTGGAGGATCGTATCGAGAGGTAGAAACGGATTGATATGTGGTGAATTGAAGAGGAAAGAAGAGAGGATGATGGCAGCAATTAGAGAGTTTGACCGATTCCGCCTAAGGATTCTGGAAGCCGGTAATCCAGGCTTCTGGAATCTTGGGTTCCGTTTCAAAATGACGGTCTTGCAGGGCCTAAAGGAACTTTGGTTTGGATGATGAACCTCTATATGAGGAACGAGATATTAAAATGCTTGGATATAGATGATCTTTCATAAAAGATTTTCGCAATGTCTAGAATGTACTCTGAAATACTAAAAAAATTACACTCTGTTAGAGCATATATGCAGGTCAGCATGCCCACGAGATTCTTCCTGTTAGTGGTGGTTGGAGTCCAACTGGCGTCAGCGGACGGAACGCCCTCTTTTATATAGTACCGCTCGGGAAGCGCGGTATCCTGATCGAGTAGGGGAATCGAGCGTCATTGGTTCCTGAGTCAGCGGAGGGGATCGCTTCGCAAGGCTCCCCCAACTTCGTGGAAAGTTTTCGAGCTAACGCTTCAATCTTGCTTCAGATTCTCAACTTCTAATTCAGAGAGCAGTGAACTCAATCATTATATCCCTAAATCTGTATCTAACGTCGAAAGATTTTATAATTAATTTTGCTAAAATTCCATCTGTTCGGTGTTCCTTATAGTTCAGAATAAAGACTTTTTCCACTCCGCGTATTTTTTACGACACGAGTACACGATGGTGAAAAGAAAGTTATGTTGGAAACATAGGACGGATAAAGTTATCTGAGACATAATTGGATACATCGATTTAAATATAAATCTTTAGATCCATTTCCGATATTCTGTGCAGGGACTTGTGTACTCAGGAAGAAAATGCTTGCGTATGATGAAGAGGTAGAAATATAGGCTGCTTCCTAAAAGGAACATGTTTTGATGCCCTAGTCAGAAGAATTACATATTATGGAGATTATTATATATAATTTTTATTTGTTCTTAGAAATAATGTAATAGACAAATAAAGATAATACATCATATTCCTGACTATGTTCAAACAATGTAGAATTTCTCTTCTTAGGTTATGAATTTAGTTTTTAAATGTCCTGAAAAATTGTGCGATTCTTGTGCGAAATCCAAGGCACAGTAATTCAATCCTTGAGCTGGATGTAGGAACTTGATTATCGGCCATTATCGCAAATGACATTAAGCGTTTAATGTACGTAACTACGTTCAGAGTTGAGCAGCGAGCTATTAAATTTTCACACTTTCAATGCAACGCGAGTTTACTGCTCGAACCTCGATTTTCCGTAAAAACAACTTATAGACTAGGAATAACATTTATCTGAAAAATCCGTCTTCCGAAAGATTAGGTATCATGGAAACAATATTGATCAATGCTTACTTCGCATAGAAAGCAATTGAATTCTTAAACTACGTTTTGAATCTGGATCGTTATACAGGAAATTTAAATCACGTTTTTCCGTAGGTGGTACATTTTCGAACCCTGTGTTGAATAATCCACGAGCTTATTACATATTTAGCGTATGTGATTACCAATTTATCGAGTTATAACTATCGAATTATGGTTTATGACGTTCACTCCGCCAGATATTTGGCCAGATATATGAACAGAGTTATATCGAACTAAAATGTGGATTTAGCTTCGATAAGTTTTGAACTGAAAGAAGATGTAAAAATAACGATCTCCTTGATCAAGTTGCATCTTGCTTTTATTAATGGACGATCTCTTTCCCTTCCATCATTTGGTGGTTAAGAGTGTCTTCTCAGTTTTTTTTTAATTGGGAACTCTATTTTCACACTTGAACGTGATCGTCGAATCATGCGATAGTGCAGAAGCCTCCAGTTTTTTATAGGAGAATCTTGGCCGAAACAAGATCTGATCGCAAGTGCTCCTGCTGGTCTGAGGAATAGAAGCGAGTAAAAGGAGTAGATTGAGTTATCTCGACCGTTGACTCTGCTCTTTTAAGTTTCGAATGGCAAAGGACTTTATCGACAATTCCACTGTAAGTAGATGATGAAAAGAGAAATGTCAAAGTCCAAAGCTCGTGTGATTTGTATCACCAGTTCATCATTTTCCAAGAATGTTTGTCACTATTTTGCAACTATTTTTAACATTTTTATGAGACTATAGACACTATGCTTGATCCCTGATTGAGAAGGAGACCTGTTGATGGGTTTCCAATTATAAAACACCTACGCGTTCTCCATCTACTTTAATCTAGATGCAGCAACTCAGTGGATCAGCAGTGAGCCAGCTATCTTGCATCTTCCACTTTGTACTTTCTCCGCGCGAAAAAAAAAGTCTTTCGGTACATGAACGAGCTCGAGGATAATGAGAATATGATGTGAGACGCAATTATGGCTCTTATTGTTCCTTCTTCAATATTCATTTTCATCTGATTTTATTACATCCTTTTAGGATGGATTATTGAGCGCTTAAAAAATATTCTGAAAATTATTGTCCGTGCTCTAGATCAATGCCTATCTAATTTCTCCAACTGTTAAATCTGCAAAATCTTCTAGCAAGGCGGTGGAATTGGACGCTAGCCAAGACTGATATTTCCTACTCAGTTCCTCTCGCATGCTTTTTGTGAGTTGTCGAAGATGACATAAATTGTCCAAACGGCATTTCTTCATTTTGGTCTACGATAGCAGCGTGCTGTTAAAATACAAAATTTACCATCAATAGCATCTTGAAGATTCAGATTCGAGCAAAAAATACGAAATTTACGATCCAATGGCATTTGAAGATTCAGGTTCTAGCAGACGACTGATATTTCTTACTCAGTTCCTCTCGCATACTTTTTGTGAGTTGTCGAAAGTGACATAAATTGTCCAAACGGCATTCTTTTATTTTGGTATACGATAGCAGCGTGCCGTTTAAATACAAAATTTACAATCAATAGCATCTTGAAGATTCAGATTTGAGCAAAAAATACCAAATTTACGATCCAATGGCATTTGAAGTTTCAGGTTCTAGCAAGAGACTGATATTTCCTACTCAGTTCCTCTCGTATACTTTTTGTGAGTTGTCAAAGGTGACATGGATTGTCCAAACGGCATTCTTTCATTTTGGTCTACGATAGCAGCGTGCCGTTAGAATACGAAATTTACAATCAATAGCATCTTGAAGATTGAGATTCGAACAAAAAATAAGAAATTCACGATCCGATGTCATTTGAAGATTCATGTTCTAGCAGACGACTGATATTCCTTACTCAGTTCCTCTCGCATACTTTTTACTCGCATACGGTAGCAGCGTGCCGTTCAAATACGAAATTGACAATCAACGGCTTCTTAAAGATTCAAGTTTCATCAAAAGATATGAAATTCACGATCCAATTTCATTCGAACATTCAGGTTCTAGCAAGAAATACGAAGTTCGAACAAAAGCGTCCAATTTTGGAATCAAAAAGTCTTATTATCTGCAGAACAGTCAAATTTTGTAGTCGAAAGATTTAACTATTTGTTCATCAATGCAACTATCTATCGTTTAATTTATCTCAAAAAACGTCAGACGAAAAATGTATCGTCGGAATCATAGAGCCTATTTTTAATGTAATTCAGGCATGTTCCATCTCTAACGGTTGGCATCTGATGATGTAACATCAGGTACATCGTTGACTCTTAAACGATAGGAAGAAGATTTTTAGTTCTCCTTCAAAAACATTCCGGAAGATTCAACGCACCATGGGACATTCATAAACCGTCAAGAAATCCTGCTACCATGTTTAAAACTTTCAAAGTACTGGAAAATGTAGCGATGCACCCTCGCTATTGTCAAAAGTAATTAATGTTGATCAATAATGTTGAGAATTTCCTAATCTAAACTTTTTCACATTTTTTTCCGAACAGTTGTGATGCTAGTGAAGCTGCTAATTCGTTAGCCTCAATGAACTAAAAATAGGATTGCTGTCATGATAATTCTTGTAACAATTCTTGTTATTGCTCTTGAAATTACCATCCTTAAATAAAATGAGGTTAAACTTGCTACATTATGTTCTATACTTCATTTCATACGGTCTGAACCAGTTACCCAAAAGTCCTCATTAGGGTCATCAAGTAATATAATGAAACATTGTTTTATTTTTTGCGCAGTAAAAAGATACGTTTATGGATTTATGTACGGGTCTTATCATAAATTTAATTCTGTTGGAACACTTCTCCAATAATGCACACTGGCAAAATAAGATCATTGATGGCCCGTTAAACATCTCGGCGAGTTTGAGAAAAGGCTTTTAACAGCGGAAACGTTACTGCTCATAAAATTTAAAAGCGATTTGTACAACCAAGTTTTATGTCGTGGCGCAGGAACTCTATTGATCTGCTTGTGTCACGCGAATCCTAATGCGAATCCTTGATTTCATTAAAGCTGCATTCTCGCTCTTAGCTTCAATATCAATTTGAATTTCCATGCTTTTTTCTATACATAGGAGATATAAAATCATGATTTCAGTCACAGCTCAATCAGTATCGTTTCAACTTTCATGTTATCAAACTAAAAGTTTCCGATAGAGCGGAACATTTGAAGGATCATAGGACTGGGATATTGGACGGAACAAAGTGCTCCAAAGGGATACGGTACAGGAATTAGTTTCATTATCGATACGGAAATTCCAGTTTGTGGTAGTTTGAGAACTACATAGTTGCAGGAACGGTATTGTTCTTCCCTAAGCACGTTTCGTGGAGGAAGTTCCATTAATTTGGCATAATTGTTGATTCTTGATTTTTACGGCTAATTGTTATGAACTTAGGATAACATGATGATAATAAGGAGTTTCAACATCTTTCCGAAAAATTTGTACTGATTTGGTGTAGTGAGAACAAAAATCTAAGAAGTACCGCGAATATAGTCTCGCATTCATAAGCGTAGTTTCCCGAAAAATATATCTTCATTCACGCTCAACATTTCAGAAAGATGTTTTTACATTCTCATTCTGAATGAGAAGGTATTGGTTTTATGTGAAAATTGACTTTCGCGGATTTGATGTAATCTCCACGTTTTGAGACCCCCTGA